>BLSH010244523.1:0-10808 GCA_018402905.1 Glandirana rugosa
TGATACCTTATAGGAACCTGACACACACAATGATACAGTCACCATCCAGACACATCCCTTGTCTGTTACTGGATAATGTCCCAGAATTCCCAGCACCGCTCACCTCTCCTCGATGGTCTCTCTGGCGACTTCTAGAATCTTCTTTTTATTTCTGTATTATATAAGGGAGGGAGATGGAGGCAATGTGATGGTCATGTGATCTCCAGACTTCACAGGAGGAAAACTGTAGATTAATACACAGATTGTAAAATCAAATAATATTCCCAGAATCCTCCTCACCTAACCTTTCAATTCTCCAATTTATTAAAGCCCCACTTCAGGTTGAGGTATAATTTACCCACACAGGACCCCCACACTATGCAGGTTAAAAGCTTGTTGCAGGTATTCTGACATCATTACATACAACACAGGACCAACAGTCCCACGTTACAAGTAAGGATGTCAAGGGTCCGCCCACATCCTAAGAGCATCAGAAAAAAAGCCAGATGGAGGGACATTGGAAGGAGGAGCTGTGAGGTCAGCGTGATGTCATAGGATTCTCTGACTCTGGTTGGAGGGACATTGGGAGGATCAATGAGGTTTCTGTACACTGAATTATTCCTCCTGGGTGCGTCCCACCTCTCCTAAACCGAAAGTTGAACTTTGTCTTTGCCAGGAAACATCATATTATTGTTATTCAGGATTTATATTGTGCCAACAGTTTGCACAGCACTTTACAATATAAAGGGAGACAATAAACCAACAGTACAATTCTAAACAACAGGGTTAGAGGAGCCCTGCTCCTGCGAGCTTACAGTCTAAGGGGGAGGGGCTGGTGAAACAAAAGCATAGGGACTGTGAGGTATGAACTGATTAGGGGAGTAGAAGATTTGGTTGTTAACTGAAGACAGGATAGGATACTCTCTCCCTGAAGAGATGAGTTTTCAGGGATCGCCTAAAAATGGACAGAGCAGGAGATACCCGGACAGGTTGGGGTAGTGAGTTCCAGAGGATGGAAGAAGCTCTGGAGAAGTCATGGAGATGAGCATGGGAGGAGGAGACAAGGGAGCTGGAGAACAGAAGGTCTTGGGAGGAGCAGAGGGGATGGTTTGGGTGATATTTGGAGATAAGTTTGGTGATGAAGCTCGGAGCAGAATTGTGAATGGCTTTGTAGTGTTTTGAATTTTACTCGTTGGGCAATGGGAAGCCAGTGGAGGGACTGGCAGAGAGGAGCAGAGGACACTGAACGGTTGGTAAGGTGGAGGAGTCTGGCAGATGCATTCATGATAGACTGGAGAGATGATAGCTTGCGGAGAGGGAGGCCATGAGGAGGGAGTTACAATAGTCAAGGCGAGAGATAACAAGGGAGTGAATGGTTAGAAAGGGGCTTATTTTGGAGATGTTTCGGAGGTGACTGTGATCTCTTCCAGGGAATTTACTGATCACATTTTAGGATGAATATCTGAGACTGGGATCATTATGGAGACATTCGTTATCAGGACATTTACTACAAATTACAATTTTCCCTCTTTCTTCCCATCTGAATCTTATAAATAAAAGACATACATATTACAATAACTCCCTAAATAACCCCCATCCCCCACTACTAATAAAAGTGATATAATCCATTAGTATAGACTGATGAGGTGAGAAGATGATTGGTGGGAAAGGGGACACATCTCCAACATGAAGAGAATGTTCCATTCCTGCAGGTGGGGAAATGTTCTGCCCCTGAAGGGGTTAATCTAGGTCCCCACACTATATATGTGTGTATCATCATCTGCTGGAGATAAAAGACCTCACAGTGACTATGGAGGAAGAGGACGGACATGACGGGGGGGGGGGTTACTGGGTGTAAATAGAAAATAAGATCTTATTACCTCCTCTGCTGCTTCTTCCAGCAACTTCTCCTCTCTACTTCCTCACCACTCACCTCTCACCCGGAACTTCCTGTCTGTACCTGACATCACTTCCTGTCTGTACCTGACATCACTTCCTGTCTGTACCTGACATCACTTCCTGTCTGTACCTGACATCACTTCCGGTCTTCCATAGAGTCTTCCTGTCTGGGTAGAAGTGAGATCACCACCTTGTGGAGCTCAGAGGAACTGCAGCCCTGAGAAAGGTCTGGTAGTGTGAACACTAGTGATGGGAAGTTCGATTCTTTTAAGTGAATCGGTTTGACAAGCAAGTGAAGCGAAGCTCTGACTCAACCTAATTCAAGGAGTAGAATCAGAAATCTGATTCACAGAAGTTTGCAGGTCCTGGGAACGTTTTTTTTTATTCAGTTCTTTGGCAGTCACAAGCCTATTGTTGTATAAAGACTGTCAGACCGTACAATTTTGTCAGATTAGCCAGCGTTATCAATTTTGGTGACGCACAAACAAAAAGCGTGTTTTTGTGTGTGAACTGCATTCTGATTGGCCAACTTCACTGTTAACATTGCAGCCATCAGGTTTGTCCACAGTCTTGACAGCGCATGCGCAGGATTAACGATCAGATTTTATTAATGCAGGCAAAGTACCCACAGTAGTAAAATCCAATCGTTAATTATGCATTGTCAAGACTGTGGACAAATCAGATGGTTAGCAATGTTATCTATGAAGTTGGTCCATCAGAATGCAGTTTACACAAAAACTCGCTTTTCCTTTACACCGCTGTTTGTGCGTCACTGTAAGTGGCCATCTTGGCTGATCCTATAGGTTGCTCGATCTGACAGAACACTTAGTACCCAGGTTACTGAGCACAATCCTATCCTCATATGATTATATAACAGACCCCAGATGCAATAAAGAGAACCTGTCACTTCTACAAACTATCACATAGGGGCTTGTTAAGTGGAAAAAAGTAAAGTAAAAATGAAAACGATCCCCACCAACCCCAATATCTGCATGTGAATAAATATGCGTAGGCATGCATGTGTACAGAAACAATGATTGCTTTACATGTTAGGTGTCGCCACAAATGTCAGAGTGAGAGCAATAATTCTACAATGGTTAAATGTGATGTCCAGGCTTTTAAATTGTCACACATGGAATATTTAACCCTTTCTTCTTAAAACTAAAAAAAAGAGTCCCACTTCCCACTTGTGTGATGCGGGAAGCGGTGCGATTCCAACGCAGGTTCCATGCATCGCTTCTCACTCCCAGGCAGTTCACAGTCACACTGCTCTCTGCCAACTGCTGCAGGTGTCAATGTAAATTTAATGACACCCCAAACCGGTTTGCAGACCACAGTGCAGACTGTGATATTGGACAGGAAGCCGATCCGATTCCAGTGCAGAACAAAAAAGGGTCCTGCACCATTTTGGTGCGAATGTCATACAGTTTGTATGGCTGAATTCACATCACACAGACATTGCATGTCATGTGCACAGCAATACAATGTGAATCACATGCAAAAAATCCAAGGATCCAGGGGACATAGAAATCTTAGGACCAAAGGCAAAACAAATGACTAAAAAGCAGGGTAAAATTTATTTTTGTGTTATTTTTTTTATATTTGTGTATATATATAATACAAATAATTTATATACATATATATATATACATGTGTCTTATATTTTATATTGAGACATTGAGACAGCCCTTTCATTCAGTTATACAGCTACTAATCAGTGGTGATTCATGGTTCTTTCAGTGTACTGAGCTCTAACAACTCATATGATTCTTTAACTCATGAACTCGCTCGTATGATTCTTTAACTCAGTAACTCGCTCGTATGATTCTTTAACTCAGTAACTCATATGATTCTTTAACTCAGTAACTCGCTCGTATGATTCTTTAACTCAGTAACTCGCTTGTATGATTCTTTAACTCAGTAACTCGCTCGTATGATTCTTTAACTCAGTAACTTGTATGATTCTTTAACTCAGTAATTTGTATGATTCTTTAACTCAGTAACTCGTATGATTCTTTAACTCAGTAACTTGTATGATTCTTTAACTCAGTAATTTGTATGATTCTTTAACTCAGTAACTCGTATGATTCTTTAACTCAGTAACTCATATGATTCTTTAACTCAGTAATTTGTATGATTCTTTAACTCAGTAACTCATATGATTCTTTAACTCAGTAACTCGTATGATTCTTTAACTCAGTAACTCGTATGATTCTTAACCCAGTAACTCGCTCGTATGATTCTTTAACTCAGTAACTCGCTCGTATGATTCTTTAACTCAGTAACTCGCTCGTATGATTCTTTAACTCAGTAACTCGTATGATTCTTTAACTCAGTAACTCGCTCGTATGATTCTTTAACTCAGTAACTCGTATGATTCTTTAACTCAGTAACTCGCTCGTATGATTCTTTAACTCAGGAACTCATATGATTCTTTAACTCAGTAACTCGCTTGTATGATTCTTTAACTCAGTAACTCGCTTGTATGATTCTTTAACTCAGTAACGCGTATGATTCTTTAACTCAGTAACTCGTATGATTCTTTAACTCAGTAACTCGTATGATTCTTAACTCAGTAACTCGCTCGTATGATTCTTTAACTCAGTAACAGTAACTCGTATGATTCTTTAACTCAGTAACTCGCTCGTATGATTCTTTAACTCAGTAACTCGTATGATTCTTTAACTCAGTAACTCGCTCGTATGATTCTTTAACTCAGTAACCCGCTCGTATGATTCTTTAACTCAGTAACTCGTATGATTCTTTAACTCAGTAACTCGCTCGTATGATTCTTTAACTCAGTAACTCGCTCGTATGATTCTTTAACTCAGTAACTCGTATGATTCTTTAACTCAGTAACTCGCTTGTATGATTCTTTAACTCATTAACTCGTATGATTCTTTAACTCAGTAACTCGTATGATTCTTTAACTCAGTAACTTGTATGATTCTTTAACTCAGTAATTTGTATGATTCTTTAACTCAGTAACTCGTATGATTCTTTAACTCAGTAACTCGCTCGTATGATTCTTTAACTCAGTAACTCGTATGATTCTTTAACTCAGTAACTCGTATGATTCTTTAACTCAGTAACTTGGATGATTCTTTAACTCAGTAACTCATATGATTCTTTAACTCGATGTGCTGCTGAACTGATGAACTGAACTGTGTGAGCTGTATGCAGTTCTTTTGAGTCAGTGTGCTGTGGGTTCTCTGATTGGTTGCATGGAGGGGCGGAGTTCTCACTCTAGGATCACATGACCCAAGCTGCTCTGCTATGCTATTGAGTACAAAGTGAACGTTCCAAACCAATCAGTTCACTGAAAAGAATCGATTCAAAAGAACGATTCCTTCTACTCAGGAGTGCTGGCTTGGAACTCCTTCACCCGCCTCATGTTGCTGTGAACTTGTCCTGACTGAGCTGCCATTGATGATCCACCCCTGGTGTCTGTCTCGCTCATGGTATGGTAACATAACAACTGTCTTCTAAGGCCCTCATTTGATGCTCTGATCCCCGGCTGTGACTTTGGGGAGCCGTCTCCCCCCTCCACCACCCTTCTGTTTCTTTTTCCCTTAGACAAATTTTTTTTTTTTTTTTTTTTGGGCGATATGCCACATTCTAATGAGGGGCGGGGGGGTTTGGGGGACACCCGGAAACTCATCCACTTTGCCTAGTGACTGTTATGAGGCTGCAAGGGGACGGCCCTGAACGGGGAACCGCTGGGCATACACTAATGGTGACTGAGTATGGCTATTTTTGTTGTTATTACCGGCTCACATCCCCTATCTGATGCCTCCGGGAATGGTCCTTATTGAGGGAACTGGAGACTGGATCAAACTGCCCATCACGAGGTGTGGCCTACCTGGGCTCTGGGGGAGTACTTTGAGAGTGCGGATCATCCACTGCCCTGTGTTTCTTGGAGCGGGGGAAGGAGGACACAGTTACTCAATCAGTGAACTTAGTAGCTTAGCTGGGAACTGAATGACCTATGTTGGGTGGTTTGTAACTAAAAGTTTAAGGAATGTGCCCCCGGACAGCCGGGTGAAACAAGCTGACTATTCTGAACCGGACAACAACCTGTACTGGGCTGTTTGTGCCCTGATGCAGGCTGAGTGCCCTCGGGTTCTTGCGCCCCCATGTGCACCAGTGGTGTAATTTTGGTTTTGTTGGGGATCCAAACCCTCCTCAGTTTTAAGGGGGTGGGTGGGGTGGGGGGGTGGGGTTTATGTTCGGGTTGGCCCGCGTTTAGGGGCCATCAAATTCTTTACTATAAGTCAATCACTACAGGGATGCTAGTATTGGGCAGAGGTAATATGTTTGTCAGGGATGCTTGGCCGGGGTGGTATCCTGCTTCCCAGGACCTCCCCCTCCACTGGATGGGGGAAGGCCCGGGGAAGCTTCTGAATATGTGGAGTGAATATGGCATCACTTAAATTGATTTCTTGGAACACACGGGGCCTGAACTCTGCAGTCAAGAGGTCCCTGGTGTTCCAATTTATTAAGCAGCATAATCCCCATGTTTGTATACTTCAGGAGACTCATCTGGTCGGAGGCAAGACTTTGAGCCTTAAAAAACCCTGGGTGGGCCACCACTATCACTCCACGTATTCGAATCTAGCAAGGGGAGTCAGTGTTCTGGTGATGAAATCCCTCCCTTTTGCTCTTCTCGATCTTGTGCTGGATCCGGAAGGGAGGTATGTCATCCTTTATGCTCAGATTTGGGGCCAACCCTGGATCATTGTTGGATTGTATCTACCACCGCCAGCCTCGTTACCACTGCTTCATCAGATAGTCTCCAAAACGACGCAGTTCCCGACTGACAGACTGGTACTGATGGGAGACTTCAATATGGTCCCCAACCGACAGCTTGACAGATTTGACCCTGGTCAGGGGCCCCAGCGGGAATTAACTGTATGGGCCCAGACCTATGGATTCACGGATGTCTGGCACTGGAGACACCCCTCAATTAAAGCTTTTACCTGTCATTCGGCCTCCCACCGGGCATTCTCCCGCATTTTACCTTCCTTTTGCATCGGGGACGGTTCTGGACAGGGTACGGGAAGTAGAGATTCTACCGAGAGGAATCTCGGACCATGCTCCCCTATCTCTCACCTTAGACCTACAGAGAGCTCAGACGGATTCCTTGTGGCGCCTGTCCAGATACTGGATATCAGATAGACAGGTCGAGCCGCAATTTAGAGCGGAAATGTCTGGATATTGGGGTGTCAACCAGGGCTCAGCGGACCCCAACATAGTGTGGGATGCCTTTAAGGCCACTACTAGGGGACAGTACATGACCATTATCGCTAAGGTCCGGAAAGGCCGCAAAGCAGAACTAACGAGAGCAGAGGCTGACACACTTAGACTTGAGGCGCTTTATATACGAACGAAAGACCCAGACCACTATGCTGCCCTGCAGACGGCGACGAAGCAGGCACTCTTGCTCAGGACCGAACTGACCCAGAAAAAAATGCTCTACCAGACTCAACGCATCTTCGAACAGGGGGAAAAGACAGGACGCCTGCTGGCCTGGCTGTCACGGGAAAGACTGGGAGGGGTATCTATAGCCCAGATTCGAGACAAGGGGGGTGCGCTGGTGTCTGAACCGGAGGATGTTAACCGTTGCTTCATGGCTTACTATCAGGCGCTTTATAGCTCCCGGGTCACCTATGATAGGGTAGACTTGGGACGATATTTAGATAGAATTGACATCCCTAAATTAACCCCGACATATGCCAAAAAGTTAGATGCCCCTATTACAGCAGAGGAAATCTGCAAAGCCATAAACACTATGCAACCAGGAAAAACACCAGGCCCTGACGGTATCCCGATAGAATTCTATAAAATGTATCAGGAAGACCTTGCGCCCAGATTCCAACGCATGCTTGCCCACTCAGAGGGACGGGAGAAGTTACCCGACTCGTTGGGTGAGGCAGTCATTGTAGTTCTACCCAAACCGGGAAAAGACCACACGATGTGATCCTCTTATCGGCCAATATCCTTGCTCAATGTTGATGCAAAGATTCTGGCCAAAGTCCTGGCCACCAGACTCAATAGTGTCATCATGGCCCTGGTACATTCAGACCAGACAGGCTTTATGCCCGGGAGGGGGACGGACATCAACATCAGGAGACTACACACGCACATAGCCCTGGCATCATCTGACAATCCCGGAGTCGTGGCCTCTCTCGATGCGGAGAAGGCCTTCGACTCCGTGGAGTGGGAATATCTATGGGAGGTTTTGGCCAGATTCGGATTTGGACCTAGTTTTCTGATGTGGCTGAAACTATTATATGCCCACCCGAGAGCGCGGATACGCACGAATGGGAGTCTATCGGCGGAGTTTCTCCTGGAGAGGGGCACTAGGCAGGGGTGCCCGCTTTCTCCCGGATTGTTTGCCTTAGCTCTGGAGCCATTGGCTATTCTACTCCGCTCGGCAGACTCCGTCACGGGTATTAAGGTTGGTCCGCTGACTGAAAAAATATCGATGTACGCAGATGACACCCTACTCTACCTAGCGGATGCTGACACCTCTTTGCACTCTGCGTTAGAGATCTTTGAGACCTTTGCCACGTATTCTGGCATACGGATCAACTGGGATAAGTCGATTCTGTTCCCCCTACACCCATCAATCTGCCGTATAGATACACGTACCCCTTTGCAGTGGACAGAAGAGTTCACATATCTGGGAATAAAAATTTTGATGAACTTGTCTGACTATGTGGGGGGCAACCTGAGCCCAGTGCTGGAGCAGTTTGCCAAGAGGTGTACCGCCTGGAGGAAACTTCCGCTTTCCCCGGTGGGGCGAACCAACTTAGTGAAAATGGTGTATCTGCCAAAATTCTTATATTTTTTCAGAAACACACCAATACACATCCCGATTACCTTCTTCAGGAGACTTGAGAGTCTGGTGATAGCCTTTGTCTGGGCTGGGAAGACACCTAGAGTGGCCAAAAGCATACTATATTTACCGCTCTCATCAGGGGGCTTGGCCCTCCCGAACTTTTTGATTTACTACTGGGCTGCGGTCCTGGTGACCGTCCGCTGGTGGTTATCTCAGCCCAAATCTAACCCCGCGGTGAACCTTGAGGCGGCAATACTGGGTTCCTACGCAGCCTTGTCAAATTTAGTTTTCAGAGGGGGGAAGGCACCACACACCCTGACGGGACCGATGAGGGCGACTGTTATGGCTTGGGAGAGGGCCAGGAAACCTTGTTTACGCGAACATACGTTCTCCCCACACACGCCACTATGGGGCAACCCTAAACTGCCGCACTTAAATCAAGTCCCAGACCCAGTTGTCTGGGCACGCAAAGGCATTGTGACTCTAAAACATATAGTGGCGAATGGCAGACTGAAAACCTTCCGTACATTACAAAATGATTTTGCACTCCCCCAGTCTTTCGCATTTAGATACTTACAACTTAAACATGCATACCAAGCCCAATTTCCAATCGAGATCGCGCTAGACTCAGACTCAATAGAAAGATTACTGACCTCCAGCACAATGGGTAAACCTCTCTCCTCTATATACCTATACCTCACAGTTGAGCATGATCGTAAGCCTGATAGAACTAGAGACAAGTGGAAGACGGATATTCCCGAGATAGGGGACGAGGAATGGGAGGACTGTTTATTGACGTATATTCCCAATATGATTTCGGCCAGGGATAGATTTATCCAGTTAAAATTTATACATAGGGCATATTATACTCCCCAGAGGCTGGCTGGTATATACCCGACTCTTAACCCACAATGTACGAGATGCTTAACAGCCGTCGGAGATTTTTTCCACATGGTATGGGCTTGTCCTCAGCTGAGACCATTCTGGGCAGCAGTGGCCGAGACTCTCAGTGAAGTGACCGAAGTGACCCTACCTCTGGACCCCCTACTCATGTTATTGAGCTATCTGGAACACGTGGAGGGCGATAGATATGTCAAGCTATGCATCTCCTACGCCTTATTCTACGCCCGTAGGGAGATCCTCCTTAGATGGAAAGTCAGGGAGCCCCCCAACAGGGGATCGTGGGTTAAAGCGGTTAATGCAGCGCTGCCTTTATATAGAATAATGTATGAAAACAGAAATTGCCCCCAGAAATTCTACAAAATATGGGATAGCTGGATTGGAAAATGCTCCTGAACAGTGAAAGGGAAAGGAGAACAAGCAGAAAGTTGGAGGGTGGGAAGCACTGATGCACTTAAGTATGCGTGAACACTAGAGCTGGAATGATTGAGCTATTTCCCTGTAAGAAACAAATCTTGTAATAATGTGGTAACCTATGTAACATTTACTGCCCAATTTTTCATGTAACCTGTCGATTGATTCTTGATTGACTTAATTAATAAAAACCTTTTCTGTTAAAAAAAAAAGAACGATTCCTTCATGAACTGCACATCGCTAGTGAACACGGCCTTGTGCTGTGTGTGGATGTACTGTATATCCTTATAGATGGGGTCATCTCCACTCCCACCAAGGGGGGTAGAAATATATTACTGCCTAGTCCAGCTTTTCTCAGGAAGAGGTCATTCAAAGGTTTTTAGGGGTCCCTTAACCACAACAGTACCTGGCACGAAAACCCCCTTCCTGTCCAGGCCATTTTTCAGCTTTCAGCGCTATCACACTTTGAATGACAATTACTCCGTCATGCAACACGGTACCGGACTCTTTTCGACCTGATCCGTCATTATATAAAGATGGGGGGAACCACCCTCACCTCTACTGGGGTAGATATTCCTATATGTCATGTAGGTGTGTGTCGTGTTCCGGCACAAGTGATCGCTACACGTCAAGTACTTCCTTAGCAAGAAAAAAAAAATTGTCTTTTCCAAAAATAATTAATTCAGTTAGTTCTTAGTTAGCTGTCCAATGTACTTTTTAACCCGTCATTTACAATGTATCCAATGGTGTAATAATGTTCTAAACAAAGAAT
>BLSH010244526.1:0-16587 GCA_018402905.1 Glandirana rugosa
CATTGCTGGACTCCAGGACAGGTAAGTGTCCTAATATTAAAAGTCAGCAGCTACTGTATGTGTAGCTGCTGACTTTTAATTTTTTTTTTAGCCCTCGGACCTCCGCTTTAATGTAAATAATATAACTGGGTGCTGACATTTTTAGGTAAAGTTGATCCAGGGTGAATCCGATTGCCTCTCGGAGAATCAGGAAGGAATTTTTTCCCCTGTTATAGCAAATTGGATCATTGGCTTTGCTGGGGTTTTTTGCCTTCCTCTGGATCAACTGTGGGTGAAGGATTGTATATGGGATTATTTGGTTTTGTGTATATATACATGTGTATATGTGTGTATGTATATAATATATGAGTTTTTTTTTTCATTTTTTTTTGGTTGAACAGCAGGAACCTGACCCAATAGCAGTAGGAGATGATTTTAGAACAATAATCTGTCCCTCACAGCATTAGTAAACTGTACCTAGTCCAGTATCAGATGGTTTTAGAACGCTAAGCTTTCCCCTCACAGCAACGCCAGGAATCTATCTGAAATGCAGGATGAAATGATATTAGATCGGTAATTTGTCACTCACAGAGCCGGCAGCATGCTCTCCCTACACTAGCCTGTGACGACGTGACGCGCGGCATACGTGACTCCAGCTCATATAGAGGCTGGGTCACATGATGCACTAGCCTATAACAGACATGCCATTAGTAGGCATGGCTGTGATGGCTTCTAAGGGCAAACGATTAAAACGTTTGTGGATTGGCGGCCCTGGAGCAATAGAAAAGGCGTGCAAATTAAATGAATACCGAACCCGAACCCGGACTTTTTTGCAAATGTCCGGTATGGACCCGAATTTTAAACTTCGGGTTCGCTCAACTCTAATTATTACCTCAAATCTGTCTCCTCCACATATTATTACCTCATGTCTGTCCCCTCCACATATTATTACCTCAAATCTGTCTCCTCCACATATTATTACCTCACGTCTGTCCCCTCCACATATTATTACCTCACGTCTGTCCCCTCCACATATTATTGCCTCACGTCTGTCTCCTCCACATATTATTACCTCACGTCTGTCCCCTCCACATATTATTACCTCACGTCTGTCCCCTCCACATATTATTACCTCACATCTATCCCCTCCACATATTATTGCCTCACATCTGTCCCCTCCACATATTATTACCTCACATCTGTCCCCTCCACATATTATTACCTCACGTCTGTCTCCTCCACATATTATTACCTCACGTCTGTCCCCTCCACATATTATTACCTCACGTCTGTCCCCTCCACATATTATTACCTCACGTCTGTCCCCTCCACATATTATTACCTCACATCTGTCCCCTCCACATATTATTACCTCACGTCTGTCTTCTCCACATATTATTACCTCACGTCTGTCCCCTCCACATATTATTATCTCACGTCTGTCCCCTCCACATATTATTACCTCACGTCTGTCCCCTCCACATGTTATTACCTCACATCTGTCCCCTCCACATATTATTACCTCACGTCTGTCTTCTCCACATATTATTACCTCACATCTGTCTGCTCCACATATTATTACCTCACGTCTGTCTCTTCCACATATTATTACCTCATGCCTGTCCCCTCCACAAAACAAAAGTTTGGGTCACCGTTGACTTCAATGGGGTTCGGGATTCGGGGTCCAGTTCGGGTCAAGTTTGAGGCCGAACTCAAACTTTTTTCCGAAGTTTGGCCGAACCCGACGAACCCGAACATCCAGGTGTCCGCTCAACTCTAGTTAAGGACAATTGAAGACTTTACATTTCTAAATTCATACAAACATAGGCCGGTCCTTATTATCTTAGGTTTAGGAGAAGACCATGAACTTTTGTCTGATCTCCAGTCTGTTTGTAGATTTCAGCAATGTTCTGAGAAACTCGCAGGTTTTAACCAGCGTTTGACCTTCTGAGGCCTCACCACACTTACATCTCTATCTGACATTGATGAAAATATATTTATTTATCGTAGTTCTGACAATTCATCAATCTTCCTCCTTCTAAGGCAAGCTGACCAGATTTTTCAAATGAAATTCGGGGACATCTTTTGTTTTTGACTAGTAATGGTGGCAATCAGCGACTTGTAGGGGGGTTGCGATATTGTGGCGGACTAATCGGACACTAAGTGCCACTTTTGATACTTTGCGGGAACCAGTGACACTAATACAGTGATCAGTGCTAAAAATATGCACTGTCACTGTACTAATGACACTGGCTGGGAAGGGGTTAACATCTAAGTTTTTTTCATGGGGGAGGAGCTTTTACTAAGGGAAGTCATAGATCCCCACCCCTACTTTGCAGGAACACCGGATCAATGTCTTCCATACTGACAGAATGGCGATCTGCCTTGTCTACATAGACAGACCGCCATTCTGCCTGTGTAGAGAATTATCGGCGGGTACCAGCGGACCTCGAGTCTGTCGGACACGCTGATTGGTTCTGACACCCAGAAATGCAGGATCACTTATATATAGAGATGATCCTGCGCAGCACAAAAGGGGCATAGAAAAATAAAAAATACCCCCCCCCCCCCAAGCTAGTAGGAGGGGCAGAGCGGGGGGGGGCGCAATTCATAATTTTTTTTTAAACTCTGCACTGACTGTCTGTGAAATACCCAGCCCCTGTTCATATCCAATCCGGGGACAGGCTTGGTCCAGGGACAGTGTCCTCAGTCCTGGGACTGTCCCCTGAAACCGGGGAGGTCTGGTCACCCCATCCTAAGGGTGAAAGGCGCGCGGACGTCACCGCTCTCTGTTACATTGTGACCCGTCTACCTGGCCAGCTATTTATGCTTTACACTCAACCATATGTAAGTGCAATACTTTTTTATCTAATAAATTAGCTTAACAATATTACGCTACTGTGAGCTTTCTTTCTTGGCACCATTGTGGGGGAAAAATCTGGAGTCCCCCCAGGACGATCAGCCATCTATGACTGGAGGACACCAGTGACTACCTAGCGTTTCCCCTGGTGGGACCCTGCCGGGGTTAAGTCGCAGGCTCCTATCCAGCTCACCTCTGGTCAGCAGATATCTTATAAGGTGGAGGCCCTTGGATGTGATGTGGGAAGCCCTGAAATCTCTATCACTACCGCCAACAACTGTTTACATCTGAACCCCTTATATCTTCATGGACTTTATTTACCCGATTATTTCAGTTTTTCATGGATTTTTGTGTGTGAAACACTAGGCGGTGACCTCAAACTGCTATTGCCATTCAAACAGAGCAACTTTAAATCACTATGGACTTTCACTTAATTTGTATCATTCATGTATATCACTGCACAGGTGATGTGTATTTATGCAGTTTGCATCGACCTTTACCCATTGGGTTTATTTATATGGCCCCTACTCTATAGAGTCATTTTAGGGTTGCCAACTCATCCCTTTAAAACCGAAAACACGTTAATTACCCCGGTTGTTCTGTGGCTGATTAGGGTGGTAATTGAACTCATTAGGTGCCTTTCCTGCATTTAAATAGCCTCAGAACAACAACCGGTGAAATTCATATGTGTTCGGGGTTTAAAGGGATGAGGTGGCAACCCTAAGTCCTTACCTAATCTCACTTTCACAGTTTGTGTTGTCGCCGCCACTCTCCCGCGCGGCCCATTTTGGTTTCTCTGTTTCTGGTTGGATTTGTGTATTGCACATTTATAGGCTGCTGCTTGTTTTAGGGGTCTTTGACATTAGCGCGGTATTATACACTTTTTGTCTAAAAGGGCCTGGTATGGATTGGGGGGGGCCTCCACACCATTTTTTTTAAAAACATTTTTGTATTGCCAGCAAATGTCCTTTTTCTTTCTTTATCCGGTCCCATAGGATTTAATAGGCTTTGCTGTTGGGGTCTGAACTTTTCTGATCTTCGAGAGTTCTGGCGCAAACTGAACCGGGGGGCCCCATCTCTAGAGGTGACTATTCCTCTTGTTGGAGGTCATATACCTGGGTGAGACTCTATAGAAGTCTCTGGTATCTCCCTCTCATGGACTTTCCCTCCTTCATATGGTTTCTCTCTGGTAGACTTTATCCCAACCTTGGGGAGATGGAGATTTCCATAAACATCATGGAGGAGATGAAAGATCACCAGGGAGCGGCGTGGTCTTATCATGGAGATACGATAACGAGGAGCCGATACAAGGAAGGAAGATAAAATATAATACAAAGGTCTCTACATTATAAACCTCTCCAACCTTTCCAGCCTCAGGGAGAATGTTTTTGCAATGTCTTGGTTTGTATATTTTGCATTATATGTTCAGGATGGCCAACTGCAGTACAGTGATCCCTCTCTGGCCAATCCCTACTTTACTCTGCAAACTTCCCCATTCTTATATTTATGAACATACAGTGTGTAAGGGACGGCTCTGCCATTGTACAGATGGAGTTCCTAGTAGGGTGGCCACTTCATCCCTTTAAACCCGAACACATAGTAATTACCCCGGTTGTTCTGTGGATGATTAAGGTGGTAATTAAACTCACTTGGTGCCTCATCTGCATTAAATTAGCCACAGAACAACAACCTGTGTAATTCATATGTGTTCGGGTTTAAAGGAATGAGGTGGGAACCCTAGGGAACGCGCATGCTTAGGCCCGATAACTCTCAGATGTGCACAGATGCGTACGGATAATATTCTCCAGCAGGGGAGTAACTACAGGGGTTGCAATAGCAACCGTGCCCCATGCTCCAGGTGCCCATGTGCCTCCTTTGTACACCTGGATAGGAGGAATGGTGGGGGCGGCATTTAGAGGAACCAATCAGGAGTAAAGGACCTCAGGATCAGTGGAAAGAGGGAAGGGCCCTGGCCAGGGGTCAGCAGGGCCCTTCATAATTTCTTGCACCGGGGCCCTGAAGGTTCTAGTTATGCCTCTGTTCTCCAGTCTTTTGATGTATAAGAAGACAATGACTGTCAGGGACGGCTCTGCCATAGTACAGATGGAGTTCTGAGGCGCACACGTATGCACATGCGCCAGCCAAGAACGGGCCAAGCAGATGTGCACAGACGTGTGCGGATGCATGCGCATTCGCCTGAGCGCGCCTGTCGCCAATACGAGTGCCAAACGGCCTATTTAAACGGGGCTACTGCGCTGGCTAATTGCTGTTTGGCCTACAGCTTTCTGTGTGCTTATTCCCGATTCCTGTGCCTGACCTCTGATCCTGACCTGGCTTGCTCCTGACTAAGTTTGCCTGATACCTGCCCTGACCTCAGCTCTTTCCTCTATTAGCCCAGAAAAGGGGTATTTTTGATATATTCGGCTTATATTGATTTCAATGGGGTTTGGCATCTGAAGTCCCTTGAAGTTCACTGAACCCAGGGCAGTTCAGCTCATCCCTACTTGCAACTTTAAGAGCAGAATGGGGTCTACACACCGAGGCTCTAAACCAGGGCAGCTGATAAGGGAGTACAGCTGACCTTGGCTCTGTCCCCGGACTCTGCCTCTGCCTCCTGTTAATGCTTCATCTGCCTCACCATTGCTGATATTGGCCTGCGACCCAACTACTCTTCAGCATGCCGTCTATGCCTGATCCACCTGTCTGTTACTGACCCCGCTTGCCTGACCCTGCATTCTGCCCATCCAGCACATGGTCATCTCTCTTCCATTCCCTGCCCTGAATCCGCCAATCTGTCCGCCATTGGCTCGCCCAGCCTGCTACATCTACCTGCTGCCCCTGTTTTCTGGCATTCTCCTAGTGAAGTATCGGCTTCTACCAGCCCAGACCACTGGACTGATCACCGGCACTCATACCTCACCACGCTCTCACAGTTACTGTTCCACTATCGGTGGTCCCTGAGCCGGAGCTGTACCAGAGACATTCCTCTTCATGTCAGGCTCACCAACCACATACATGACACAGTGCCAATGTGGAGTAAAGAGACTCATCTGGTGGACAGCTACAGACTAGGGAGGAAGTGTCATTAAACCCAGACTATAAAGAACTCTCATGGCATGCTATATAACAGAGTGTGCAGACTCACAAAGCCACTAAAGCATTCCCTTTGTGTACAGTGTAATATACCTGGCTGATCCTGCCTTCAGCTGTCCCTCCCATCTTCTCTGTGTCCCCACCGCAGCCTGAGATTGTGTAGACCAGCTGATATCCTCTACTAAGCATGCTCCAGTTTCAGTTCCCTTCTAAGCTCTTCATTTCCACCTTTTTTTTATATGTGCAGCCCATGTGACACTCCGGATAAATGACATCCCCCCATAGTTGTCAACATTGTAAAAAAAATAATAGGGATGCATTTTTACCAGTTAGTAGAGCCGTATTATATATAGGCATGTCAACAAAGAAGGGGAGAAAAGTGGCGCGTGAAGCGCGCCACAGTGAAAATGGGTGTGGCTTGCACTAAGCAGTGGGTGTGGCTTGGAGGGGGTGTGGCTCAAAGGGGTGTGGTTCGAGTCTGAGATGAAGGACGGATGGAGGGAGAAAGAAAGAAATAGGGAGGGAAGGAGAGAGAAGGAAGGAAGAAAGAGGGATGGAGGGACAGCAGGCCCAGATCCTACACCACAATACAATATGTGTATTCCAGAAAGTCTAACAATCAGCAGATAAAGATCCTCCAAACACCTGGTGTTAGCGCTTCAATCATCCCGGCACCATGGTTATTATGGTGTCAGGATGATTAAAGCACATTATTTCTATTATTACATTGTAATATAAAATGAAATAGTTCAACTCACCATAATGCAGAATCAGGGGGAGCCCCGAGTGTGTCACTTTCCCCATCGCCTGCCACTAGATGCAGTTTTTGTCACCACAGATGCAGATAGTCCATGATTCTCTGTATTGGTGATTTTCAGTGGTGTCCTGGGTGGGAGATCCCTGTGTCCCCCAGGGGGGATGGTTGTCCCTGTGTCCCCAGGGGAGTAGTGGTCCCTGTGTCCCCAGGGGGAGATGGTGGTCCCTGTGTCCCCAGGGGGGGATGGTGGTCCCTGTTTCCCCAGGGGGGTAGTGGTCCCTGTGTCCCGGGGGGATAGTGGTCCCTGCGTCCCAAGGGGGTGATGGTGGTCCCTGTGTCCCCAGGGGGATAGTGGTCTCTGTGTCCCGGGGGGTGGTGGTCCCTGTGTCCCCAGGGGGGATGGTGGTCCCTGTGTCCCCAGGGGGGATGGTGGTCCCTGTGTCCCCAGTGGGGATATGGTGTCTCACTCTGACTCTGTGACCCCACTAGTACTGTACATCCGTGGCCGCCAGCACTTAAAAAGTCTCCACCGCCATTATGAAGAAGACCAGAACTCATGCAGCAAGGAAGAAGTAAGAGGCGGAGCCCGGGCAGCAATGAAAGTGGCTGCCCCATTGGCAGCCGCCCGGGCTCCGCCTCTTATTTGTTCCTTGCTGCTCTGGTCTTCTTCATAATGGTGGTGTAGACTTTCTAACTGCCGGTGTTCACGCACTTCTAGGGGCCGGAGCCAAAAATCAGGAGAAACCCTATTTCCCGGGTACCTTTAAGGCCGGGAAAAAGGTCTGAATCCTGGGAATGTCCCAGGAAAATAGGGACTGTTGGCAAGTATGCCCCTCCCTCCTCCTCCTCCTCCATGTCCTCCTCCTCCCTCCCTCCTCCTCCTCCATGTCCTCCTCCTCCCTCCCTCCTCCATCTCCTCCTTCTCCTCCATCTCCTCCTCCTCCTTCTCCATGTCCTCCTCCTCCTCCTCCATCTCCTTCTCCTCCTCCTCCATGTCCTTCTCCTCCTCCTCCATCTCCTCCTCCTTCTCCATATCCTCCTCCTCCTTCTCCTCCTCCTCCATGTCCTCCTCCTCCTCCTCCATCTCCTCCTCCTCCTCCTTCTCCATATCCTCCTCCTCCTCCATCTCCTCCTCCATCTCCTCCTCCTCCTCCTCCTCCTCCTTCTCCATGTCCTCCTATTACTAAACACTATGGGGGTGATTACATTCTCTAAGAAACAAAAAAAAACGTTTACAGGAGTTTTAATATAAATCCGTATTAAAGTATAATTAAAGACAAGACTTTTCTTGTTTAGCTTTGGGTGGAGTGGAAAGGGATTAGAGCCCCCATGTTGGTTTTTAATGCAATCGGTGTCCCCGTTAGGGAGATTCCCCCTCTCTCTTTCTTCTGTTTATCATTGGAAGTGAAAGTAAAAGAAATCCCAAATTTTGGGTTCTCCCCAGAAAAGATATAGAGGGGACACTGGTTCTGGTGATCTGGGGGTCCCCAAGGGATTCCCTTTATTAGCAGGGATTTCTTCTCACTTCCTGTTTGGCTAGGGGACAGGAAGTGAAGGGAAATCTCCCCAATGGGACACAGATGGAGAAAAAAATTTGACCGGGGTTATACCCCCCCCCCCCCCCTACATAATCCAAAAAAAAAGGAGAGCCTATAGTTCTACATTAAATATATAAAATGTATGAATTTTTGGGATCTTTTTTTAAAAACCCAGCAAGGAAATTGAATTTTCAAAACACTTCTTTCCTTTTGTAAATGTCAGTGCTTTACAGGTGACCGCTCCCAGCCCAATGGAACTGCAATATTTTTACATTGGTACATGTTCCGCAGAGCGATGCCCACCCCCATGCTATGTTCTGACAACTCCTTGCCCCAGGGCAGTGCCCACCCCCCATGCTATTTTCTGACAACCCTTTGCCCCAGGGCGATGCCCACCCCCCATACTATTTTCTGACAACCCTTTGCACCAGGGCGGTGCCCACCTCCCATACTATTTTCTGACAACCCTTTGCCTATTACCCCATGAAATGGGTATTTTTGATTTGACATATTTGGTTCCCATTGATTTTGTTGTTCGGCATCTGAAGTCCTTTGAAGTTCACGGAACCCGGGGCAGTTCAGCAAATCCCTACTTGCCGCATGGAGGGAGAAGTCTCTCCACACCGAGGCTGTGAACCAGGGCAGCTGATAAGGGAGTACAGCCGGCCCTCCTGTACTGGGCCCGGGCCTCATCAGTTCAATAGGGGGGCCCGGGCAACTGATGAGCGGGGGGGAGGCGCTGCACTGCCTTATTGCTGACACTTGTGACTCTTGTGGATCCCCCTGCAGTGCTGCGGCTTCTACTCTTCTTTCTCCCTCTGGCTGAGCTGCAGGGGGATCAGTCCTTGGATCTGCACCCCGTCCACCTGCTGTGTGCCCCCCTCCAGTACTGTGCTTCCGGCTTCCCTCCTCTCCCGCCGGGAGCTACAGGCACAGGGGATCGGTTTCCAGATGAGAACGGGGAGGGGACCGGTACATACGCCATATCTACCCGCCCCTTCCTTTCCTGAATGAACACAGTAAGAGATCAGTACTGATCTCTCCTGTGTCCATTTAGCAATGAAGCATAGTAAACTGTGCCTGACAGTGTGGAAAAGCCTCAGAACCCTTCCCATTCATTCACTGTGGAGCTGAGGGTGCAGAGAAAGGGACCGGGGAATTTATATCCTCATTTCTTTTCTCTGTCACAAATGTGAGACATCAGGGATCTGTTTAGACCCCCAAAAGGGCAGTAAAAAATGTAAAAAAATAAATTGTAACAAATGTACACAGATTTGAAAAATGTAAAATTCTAAAAAATTATTTAAATAAAATGAAGGACGTTCAAATGTACTTTGCTGCCTGAAGAGGGGGTCTTATTTCTGCCAAGGCTGAGAAGCATTGTGGCCGGGGCATTTTAGGGAAAAATGTCTTTTGATATTTTCAGAGGGGAAGGGGCCCTGTCAGGTAGGTTGTATGGGGCCCCATGATGGGGGGGGCACTGTCAGGTAGGTTGTATGGGGCCACATGGTGAGGGGGCCCTGTCAGGTAGGTTGTATGGGGCCACATGGTGAGGGGGCCCTTTCAGGTAGGTTGTATGGGGCCCCATGATGGGGGGACCCTGTCAGGTAGGTTGTATGGGGCCCCATGATGGGGGGGGGGACCCTGTCAGGTAGGCTGTATGGGGCCCCATGATTTATAACAGCAGCCCTGCTCTGAACGGTCTACGGTTGTCATTTCTCATGCATTCCTTGTGATGAGACCCAGGATGAGCCTCATGTGGATGCACATCGGTGTGTCCTGGTTGTGCAGAAACCCCTAGAGACCCACAAAACGATTATATGGACCCCGGCCATGGCGATCACATGGTGTGTGAACTTCCTGAGGCCAAGATGGCGATCTGATGTCAGAAATCCTAACACCGGCCCAACCATCAGAACCAACTGGTCCATACATCCTATAGTCCTTACATCCTATGGTCCATACAACCTATGGTCCATACAACCTATGGTCCATACATCCTATAGTCCATACAATCTATAGTCCATACATCCTATAGTCCATACATCCTATGGTCCATACAATCTATAGTCCATACAACCTATGATCCATACATCCTATGGTCCATACATCCTATAGTCCATACAATCTATAGTCCATACAATCTATAGTCCATACAACCTATGATCCATACATCCTATGGTCCATACATCCTATGGTCCATACATCCTATGGTCCATACAATCTATAGTCCATACAACCTATGATCCATACATCCTATGGTCCATACATCCTATGGTCCATACATCCTATGGTCCATACATCCTATAGTCCATACAACCTATGGTCCATACAACCTATGGTCCATACAACCTATGGTCCATACAACCTATGGTCCATACAACCTATGGTCCATACATCCTATGGTCCATACATCCTATGGTCCATACAACCTATGGTCCATACAACCTATGGTCCATACATCCTATGGTCCATACATCTTTTGATCCATACAACCTATGGTCCATACAATATATAGTCCATACAACCTATGGTCCATACATCCTATGGTCCATACAATCTATAGTCCATACAACCTATGGCCCATACATCCTATGGTCCATACATCCTATGGTCCATACAATATATAGTCCATACATCCTATGGTCCATACATCCTATGGTCCATACATCCTATGGTCCATACATCCTGTGGTCCATACAATATATAGTCCATACATCCGATGGTTCATACATCCTATAGTCCATACATCCTATGGTCCATACAATCTATAGTCCATACATCCTACAGTCCATACATCCTATGGTCCATACAATCTATAGTCCATACAACCTATGGTCCATACAATCTATAGTCCATACATCCTATGGTCCATACATCCTATGGTCCATACATCCTATGGTCTATACATCATATGGTCCATACATCCTATGGTCTATACAACCTATGGTCTATACAACCTATAGTCCATACATCATATGGTCTATACAACCTATAGTCCATACATCCTGTGGTCTATACAACCTATGGTCCATACATCCTATGGTCCATACATCCTATGGTCCATACATCCTATAGTCCATACATCCTATGGTCCATACATCCTATAGTCCATACATCCTATAGTCCATACATCCTATGGTCTATACAACCTATGGTCCATACATCCTATGGTCCATACAATCTATAGTCCATACATCCTATAGTCCATACATCCTATGGTCCATACATCCTATGGTCCATACATCCTATGGTCCATACATCCTATGGCCCATACAACTCTATGGACAGTTTAGGAGACCAGGATTTCCCTCACAACAGGTGAGATGAACCAAAGGAGATTGGTTAAGGATCACTCTTCATCCCACTCTCAGACGTCTATGGATGAAGTAGCCTGAAAAATTAATATTGTAATTCATCCAGGAGTGTTAGAAATGCGGCAGTTACGGGATTTTCTTGCTCTTCCCCAATTTGAATCCCCCTAGGGTGGAAAGATGTCCATTGTGGTAACAGCAAGGTCCCCCTCCCCCAGTACTGAATGTATATAGCTGCATGGTGTGATAGGGTGTGCTGGAGCGTCTATTGATGCTTGAGGTCTATTGTCACTGGCGGGGATTTATTGTTGAGGGAGGGGTCTATTGTTGAGGGAGGGGTCTACTGTTGAGGGAGGGGTCTATTGTCGCTGGCTCTTGGAGGATCTATTGATGAGGGTTTGCTGGGATTGGTCACAGTGCTCTGGGCTGCAGGTGATTAGGAGTGCGGTCAGTCTCTGGGATTGGACGGTTGGTCGGGGGATGTATATTCCATCCAATCAGTCCACAGACCCACAATGTGATCTTCAATGGAGGATGAGGTGAGGATGGGGGATCTCAGCATGAAGATGGCCACACATGGTGCAATCTGATTGTACAATCTTCTTTAGGTTTATCAAAAATCAGTTGGTGACTCTGAGCTCTCCAATCACTGAGCTTCCCTATAAAAGGCCTCCAGATAAGTTGGTGACACCGGGACAGCGATGATTAAAGGGGAACTCCGCCATCACTGAGAAGACCCCCCCCCCCCCCGTCCTCTGCTCTGAGGGGGTCTCTGTGTGTTTTATGGTATAAAGTTGGGGTCAGTAAACTACGAGATCGCATTCTATCCGTTCATTGTGACCGAGCAAGAGGGAGATTGTGACCCCACCATGTCACCTCCTATACAGCGCTCAGACTACAAATACCAGCATATACTGCTGCCTCACTGTGATTGGCTGAGCTGGGAAGATTCTGCCATGATTGGCTGGCAGGTGCTCACCTTGTCTCAGCACAGTGAACAAACACCGGTATAAATAGGGTCAGCAAGAGCATCAAAAGGTGAGCTTTGCTCTGAATGAGGAGGACATGGTGTGTGGGGTGAGGGGTCAGGGTAGGAGGAAGTGGGGTGATCCTTTTTGGGTGTCACCTGCAATTCATGGGTAAAGTGAAGGGAGATGTGTGTTACATACCACTGACCCCTGACCTCTGCATTACATACCACTGACCCCTGACCTCTGCATTACATACCACTGACCCCTGACCTCTGCATTGCAAACCACTGACCCCCTGAACTCTGCATTACAAAACACTGACCCCCTGAACTCTGCATTACATACTACTGACCCTTGACTTCTTCATTACATACCACTGACCCCTGACCTCTTCATTACATACCACTGACCCCTGACCTCTTCATTACATATCACTGACCCCTGACCTCTTCATTACAAACCACTGACCCCTGACCTC
Organism: Glandirana rugosa; assembly: GCA_018402905.1. Taxonomy (NCBI): domain Eukaryota; kingdom Metazoa; phylum Chordata; class Amphibia; order Anura; family Ranidae; genus Glandirana; species Glandirana rugosa. The sequence continues at coordinate 12,991 of BLSH010244526.1, forward strand.
TTAATTACAAACTACTGACCCCTGCACTCTGCATTACATACTACTGACTCCTGACCTCTTCATTACATACCACCGAACCCTGACCTCTTCATTACAAACCACTGACATCTGCACTCTACATTACATAACACTGCCCCCTGACCTCTTCATTACATACCACTGACCCCTGACCTCTTCATTAAAAACCACTGACCCCTGCACTCTGCATTGCATACCACTGACCCCTGACCTCTTCATTAAATACCACTGAACCCTGACCTCTTCATTACATACCACCAAACCCTGACCTCTTCCCTACAAACCACTGACCCCTGCACTCTGCATTACATTCCACTGACCAATGCACTCTGCAATACATAACACTGACCCCTGAACTCTGCATTACATACCACCGACCTCTGAACTCTGCGTTACATACCACTGACCCCTGAACTCTGTATTACATACCACTGACCCCTGCACTCTGCATTACATATCACTGACCCCTGAACTCTGCATTACATACCACCGACCTCTGAACTCTGCATTACATACCACTGACCCCTGAACTCTGTATTACATACCACTGACCCCTACACTCTGCATTACATACCACTGACCTCTGCACTCTGCATTACATACCACTGATCCCTACACTCTGCATTACATACCACTGACCCCTGACTTCTGCATTACATACCACTGACCCCTGCACTCTGCAATATACACCACTGACCCCTGAACTCTGCAATACATACCACTGACCTGTGCACTCTACATTACATACCACTGACCCCTGCACTCTGCATTACACACTACTGACCCCTGCACTCTGCATTACATACCACTGACCCCTGCACTCTGCTTTACATACCAATGATCCCTGAACTCTGCATTGCCTACCACTGACACCTGCCCTCTGCATTACATAGCACTGACCTCTGTACTCTGCATTACATACCACTGACCCCTGACCTCTGCATTACCTACCATTGACCCCTGAACTCTGCATTACATACCACTGACCCCTGAACTCTGCATTACATACCACCGACCTCTGAACTCTGCATTACATTGCACTGACCCCTGAACTCTGTATTACATACCACTGACCCCTACACTCTGCATTACATACCACTGACCTCTGCACTCTGCATTACATACCACTGATCCCTACACTCTGCATTACATACCACTGACCCCTGACTTCTGCATTACATACCACTGACCCCTGCACTCTGCAATATACACCACTGACCCCTGAACTCTGCAATACATACCACTGATCCCTGAACTCCGCATTACATACCACTGACCTGTGCACTCTACATTACATACCACTGACCCCTGCACTCTGCATTACACACTACTGACCCCTGCACTCTGCATTACATACCACTGACCCCTGCACTCTGCTTTACATACCAATGATCCCTGAACTCTGCATTACCTACCACTGACACCTGCCCTCTGCATTACATAGCACTGACCTCTGCACTCTGCATTACATACCACTGACCCCTGACCTCTGCATTACCTACCACTGACCCCTGAACTCTGCATTACATACCACTGACCCCTGCACTCTGTATTCCATACCACTGACCCCTGACCTCTGCATTACATAGCACTGACCCCTGCACTCTGCATTACATACCACTGACCTGTGCACTCTGCATTACATAACACTGACCCCTGCACTCTGCATTACATACCACTGACCTCTGCATTACATACCACTGACCCCTGCACTCTGCATTACATACCACTGACCCCTGCACTCTGCATTACTTATGCCTGACCTCTGCACTCTGTAATACATATTACTGATTTCTGCACAGTGCTGAGACAAGGTCATCCGTGCCCAGGGAAAAAAGGGCAAAACCATGGACTCCCCACCCCCGGCTTATTACAAAATAGTCGGTGTCTTTTCAAGATAAGAAAATATATAAAACATTATAAATGTAATTCGGTTTAATTCATTCAAATCAAAACGCTTTCATTTTTTTCAAACAAATATTATTGAAAGTATTTTACGTCTTACCCCCGGGGGGGGCGTCCTCGGGGTGCAGCGGTTATACGGGGTACAGGCATCATCCCGGTATCAAAATTTTACTTTCTAGAAGAAATTATTTGATTGGATGAATAATCACCCAATCACCTCTGCAGGTGGCAGAAGGGGGTCCCATCCCCCTCCCACCGCCTTCCCTGGACTCTGCCGTCTGATCGTGGCGCAGGGGAGCAATGCAACCGATGGCAACGGCTGCACAGAACAGAGAGAGTGAGGAACTGACGTTGTTCATCTCTCTCTGTGACTCCGGGAGCACGTCAGAGCGAGAGCGATAATTCTATCACCAGACCCCCTGTGTGACTCTAAATTGGTCACCTTAAAGCGTCGCCTATGGAGAATTTGTGACATGTTGGGTATCTAATTACTCGGTGTAACTTCATCTTTTATATTTTACAACTAAATAGTTATTATATTGTGTTTATGTGCAAGAAAATTCATTAAAGTGTATCTTTTATAAAAAAAAAATGCGTTTGAAAAACCGCTGTGCAAATACCGAGTAACATAAAAAAATTGCAACAACCGCCATTTTATTCTCTAGGGTCTCTGCTTAGAAAAAACCCAAAGTCTCAGAATTGGGCCGGGTGGGAAGTGGTTAAGCATTAAACGTTGTCACATGACGAGCGTACGACCTCCTACCTAGGACTGTAGTGAGGTACAAAGGTCGGAGAGATATCGGGAACAGATAATAGCACAGGGACATAGATAGATATATTATGGGTTATATATCAATAAGACCTTCACCACATTGTCCCCTGGGGTGGGGGAGGGGAGAAAACCGAGTGAGCTTCTTATTGGTCGCTTTATCTACGAATAATGAGGAAAACAGAGGGACGAGTGTCACCAGTAGAGCAGAATATGGAAAATGGTCCCGGTTGAAGGACTTTGCTATAGAACAGAGCAGTGTGGTGAAGAAGTGTCAGTCAGTGATGGTCATGGGGTGCCAGGTGCTGAGGTCTCACGGTGAATGGATGGTTCCATGGTCGGCCCCCCACTTAGATAGGAAAAGAGAGGGTCTGCAGTCAGGGTTAAGGCCACCATCAAGCCTTTTATTGGGGTGGACACCATGGACTGCGGCTTTGAGATCGCTAATGTTGGGGGTGTGGTGGTGGTGGGTGGGGGGGTCCATTTGTTAATAACAGAACATCTGGCAGTGAGTAGACAGAAGGACACCCATTGGTGGGTAAAGGAGGAGGAGTCCCAATCCATTTTCATAAGTGAACAGTAGGGTTGGATCCTGCGGGATGAGGACTCGGCCAACCAATAAGATGTAGAATGTCACTTGGTTCTAGGAACTGACAATGGTGGACAAGTCCAAGAGCAGTGGGCAGAGGTGGCTGTAACTGAGCACATGTGGGGCTCATAGAGGTGGGGGGGCTCCCATTGGGGTCTCCAGTGATAAAATATGAAGTGAATGACCGGGACAACATTTTGAACCGAGTTTCTTTCCAAGATTCACTAGAGAACTGAGGCTGAGGTGTGGTGGCCCTTTGAAGGTCTCCCAGCTATGTGGTGACAGGGAAGTCCTTGGCCCAGTTAGAGACATTCGA
>BLSH010244563.1:11579-21749 GCA_018402905.1 Glandirana rugosa
TAAAATAGTGGCGAACGCAAAATCAGGCTTGCGTGACTAAGTGGAATCTATATGGATAGAAATGTGTTCTAACCATATGGTCTGGTAGAGTAACGGAGGTATGTAGAATAGTAGAGGAAGACGTCAATGGTCGGAGTAGTAAAGGTGATCAAGAGGGTGGTAGACTTTGTGTGCGGTCAAAAATGTGGATAAGGTCGTATTCTAACTATATATATCAGTGGAGAAAAAATGGAGGAGGTGTTTGGTGGTGATATATCCCAGAGGTATGGGATATGGTAAAAATAGAAGAGAGGGAGTGTCGGTAGAAAGAGGGATGTGTACCTCTAAGATCTTTTCCACCCCTTGGTTTTTATGAGATGGTCTGGTATACCAATCTTGTGTAAAGATAGGTATATCTAAGGTGAATCAGTGCGTTCGGACTAAAACGCAAGCGGTGATAAAATTAAAAATGGTAGGAATAAAACTGAAATAAAGATCATGCGTATACATCAGGTACAGAGCATAAATAAAAAATGATGAGTAATAAATAGTACATAGTAAATAGGGTTGCAATAAAAATGAGGTGGTCATAGGATTTTGAATCACATAAAATACATAAAAATGGATAAGGAACAAGGCAAAAATATATATGCATGTGTTAGCAAGTAAGGGTGGTTAGTATGCTGAGACAACACATACCCCGAGAGTCCAATCTTGGTCTGCTGCACTATGGTAGGCAGAAAAGCAGTAGAAATGGAGGAATAGGCGCAGGGCCAAGTAGCAGGTCTGCAAGGGTTGGAGTGTGTCCAGGGAGGGGGAATAAATGGAAGCGGTCCTAAATGCCATAGGACTCGGGCCCCGCTTGCGGGCGCTTATCCTGTCGCTCTATGCGAACCCCAGTGCTAGAGTGAAAGTGAACGGACACCTGTCAAACGCCTTTCGTATACGTAACGGGACCAGGCAGGGATGCCCCCTGTAACCCATACTATATATCCTCACGCTAGAACCCCTGCTGCGCTGCATAAGAGCCAACCCTGACATAACCGGAATTCGGGTCCGAGAACGGGAGTATAAAATCGCGGCATTCGCGGACGACGTTCTACTCTTTCTTACTAACCCCCTAACATCCCTTCCCAACCTCTTGCAGGCCTTTGAACATTTTAAGTTGATATCAAACCTAAAACTTAATTATTCCAAATCATACGCATTAAATATTTCCCTCCCTTTATCACTGTCGGAACAATGTCAGAGTAACTTCCCATTCCGTTGGAAGAGTGACGCAATCCAATACCTAGGTATCCAACTACCAGTCCACCTGTCCGAGCTATATCAAAGGAACTTTTTACCGGAACTGCAGTCCATCAAACAGGACATACTCAAATGGGGGAATTCCCATATTTCCTGGATCGGGAGAGCGGCCGTACTCAAAATGACGGTATTACCCCGCCTCCTATATAAGCTTCAAACTATCCCAATTCGCCTCCCACCCGCGTTCTTTAGCACCTACAAATCTATCTGTAGGAACTTTATTTGGCAGAATAAACCTGCAAGAATTAGCTGGGACAGGCTGACACTACCCAAACTCAAGGGAGGGATTGGTCTTCCCGACTTACAGCGGTACTACTGGGCTGTACATCTGGCTCGTATCGTAGACTGGAGTGTACATGCCGGAAGCAAAAGTTGGATATCGCTGGAAGAGCGAATAGCTGACGCCAACCTGTGTACGACCCCCTGGATGCAATCGAGATCCTTCTTACAAAAAATCCCAGATCATCCAACAATCGGACCCACTATTCATATATTTGACAAAGCCTGCTCCACATTCTCAATCTCGACACGTATCAGCCCCCTCACCCCCATTAGGAGTAACCCGGACTTTGCTCCAGGTCTTCACTCAAGTTTCCTACGGGTGGAATGGCCACAACGGGATTTCCTCGCTAAACACGTCCATAAGAAGGGACGACTTCTGACACAATCAGAACTTGCACATTACTCAAGCACAGGCCAAATCCCGTTCTGGTCATACCTTCAAATTAGGCATTTCATCATGGGCCTCACCCAAAAAAGTGATCTTGCGCGTGAACTAACTACATTTGAGGCACTTTGTACAAGCGGTTCTCCTCAAAGCCACATGATTTCCCTTCTGTACACTGAGATATTCGGTGATCCCTTAGTAGCTACCAAGACAGAGCGAGCCTTCTGGGCTAAGGCACTGAGCTTAGAAATTAAAGAAGAAACCTGGGATAAAATTAATTTTCTCATTCACAAGGGATCCCAGAATGTCTCGGTGCAGGAGAATGGCTACAAGCTGAAATCTCGCTGGTATAGGACCCCCGATGTAGTGCATAAATTCTCCCCGTCAGTACCCGAACATTGCTGGAGGTACAAACAGGGAAAAGGCACCTTCCTCCATGTGTGGTGGGATTGCCCAGCTATCCAGCCATACTGGAGGAAGACTCACGAAATAACACGTTTGTCATCCCTCCCAATAGAATTCACTCCAGGACAATACCTGATCCACCTGACTAAGGTGCCAACCAAGCGTTACCATAGATCCCTGGCCATGCACCTTATCAATGCAGCGTGGATGTGCGTCCCGGTGCATTGGAGGTCCGCTGACGTCCCTAACACAGCAGAATGGCTACGCAGAATCAACAAAGTGTCAGAAATGGAAGAACTGATATACATTTCACACGACAAACTGCCACAATATATCGCAACATGGGAACCCTGGTTGTCCTTCAGGGACTCCCAAGAGTACCGAGACCTTCTCATGCCGACAACCTAGCTGTCTGAGGACGTGCGCTTTGCATGCCTTATCTGCCCTACCTGAGGAATACCCAAATCGGGGGAGGGTTGTTGGTGTGACAATCACCCCCTCCCTCGATTCCGCTCCAGACCTGGCCAGAGATGTATCCCCCTCTTCATCCCCCCCCCCCTTGTACCCCAAGAGCTGGAAACACTGTTGCCATTTGCGCTCTCCCCTCCTTCCACTCCTAAGAGATGGTAATCAGAAGCGCCCTACTTAGAACATAACCAGAATGATATACCTGCATCTGGTATCATGCATGTAGCAACGCTGAGTTACCCAATTCTCATTATCACAGGCCTAATACCGGTATTACCGGCGGCCTCCAGCGAAACCCACGCACTCAGGGCTCCGTCCCGCCGTCAGGATATAATTAACTTTTGTAACCTGAAAGTATGAGTCCCCCGGCATATTTGAACTGGACTAATTACCTGTCTTGATTTTTCTTATGCACTTATTCATGTACTTTAGTTATGCATACTTTTTCCCTATATTCGTTTATGGAAATCTCCAGAGCCTGTTTCTAGAAACGTGAATATACTCTGTAAACACTTTTTATGCTTGTATTGTGCTTTTCCTTTTTCAATAAAACATTTATGGAAAAAAAAAATAAAAAAATAAAACTAAGCAAATTCCGAAACAAAACTAAATGAATTCCAGAACAAATTGAAATTAGTAACATAAAGAATCTAACCGAAACAATTTATTTTTATTCTCTGTTCTGCACATGTCTGTTAAAGGCCCTTTTTTCCCATTTATATGTCTGTTTGCATTAAAGTTTAGCCACCCAGGTTCAACCTTAGCTCTTTGATATTCCTTTCCCATTGTAATATATCGATTAATGCTATTATTTATTATGTTCTTCAAATACTCCCATTTTGTTCATTATTTCTAGAGTTTGATCCCATTTAATACCTTGAAGTATTGAGCACATTTAGCAAAGTTGACTCTTTTGAAATTTAGGAATCTTGCACCACCCTTGTGTCTCCTTTTTCCCATGGTTTATGGTAAATGTAATTACCCTGTGATCAATGTTTCCGAAGTTGTCCCGCATTTCCACATTTTTAATTAGAATCTGTGTTATTTGTAGGGATGGTGTTCAAGTTTGGATTGAACGTATGTTTGATCCTAACATCGGGTGTTTGCTTTTTCGGGTAATCCCAAACATGGGGTGTTCGCGACAACTTCACGCGCCTGCTGTGAGAGCTTTGATTGGCTAAAGGCAGGATGTACAACGGCTCTATGATAGTGTGTCTGCGTTGCTTGTTAGGGAGAGAGCATAGGTTCCTGTATACAGGCAGTTTAGACAGCTAGATTTAAAAAAAATTGTTAAAAATAGACAAAAAAGAGGGGGGCGTGACCGAATGTGATCAGAGCAAGCTGTGTGTTCCCGGAGCTCCGCATTCTCCTGACTTTCTCTGCTTATTGGAGGCACGAATCCGCACCAAAGTTTCCCCATTGCCGGTGGTCCCCCAGACCAGGCAGATGTCAAATACGACGGGCAAGGGTGCCTGGAAAGTCCACCAAGACAAGCCGCAGACGCCTCCGCCATCTTGTCTCCTCAGTCGAGGGAACGGCAGCGCGCCAAGCAGACGCATATGGAGCTGGCACCAGGGATGGCATCCTGCTCTGAGACTCTGCAGGTAGACCCACTTGCTGCTCAGCCTGAGATATCTGCCATCACGGGACCAATCCTGGATGCCATAGCAGCAAGTAAGGTGAAGGTGAGCATAGACAAGCTCTCCACGGAGTGTGCGCTAATCCGCCATGACCTAGACAAGATCAGGGGCAGACTCACTGAGGTGGAGGAGAGGGTCTCATCCGTGGAGGACACGTCGGTTTCCCATGGCACTCAGCTGGCTGAATTGACTGACCTGGCCGACGACGCAGAAGACCGCCAGCGCAGAAATAATGTGAGGGTGGTCGGGCACCTGGAGGGGGCGGAAGGCCCCAAGGCCGCGATCTTTGCTGAGAATTTTTTTGCCCAACTGCTGGGTCTGGAAAATCTGCCCCCACATACGTGGTGGAAAGGGCCCATCGGGTCCTTACCACGGCCCGCCCACAAGGTGCTCCTTCAAGGCCTTTCCTGGTCAGATTCCTCAACTACAGAGACAGGGACTTGATCTTAGCAGAATCTAGGAAGCATCAAGACCTCAAATATGAAAAAACCCAGAAAAAACACTGCTCCTCCACTGATGTCCGCAGGCACCTACGGGATAAAAAGGTTCACTACAGTATACTGTATCCAAGCTGGCTCCGGGTCCAATACAAAGGCGCTGTACGTTTTTTCGATCATCCAGCTGAGGCTTGCGACTGGCTGGACAAGACACTATAACCCACTTCTGTGAAATTCCCCAGTGTGTATATCTACGTCAACGGGACTATTCCACACGGATGCTATGGCTAGGTGAGTCTAACCACTAACTGTATCGCTTCATTCTGTTTATTTCCCTAACTACACTGGTTTGGGTCTCTCCGGGGGAGTGACACATTGGGGCTTGTTAAGATGGAGTCTATGGACAAATTGGTAGCCACATGTTTGCCAGGCAACAGTGTGTCCACTTTCTGAAACTTATCCTGCACAACGTCACTGCCCTGGCTACTGAGATATCTGCACAAGCCTCACCCTGAGGTAATCCGCAGAACTGCTAGCATGTTGCACTGTAGTATGTTCTGATCCACTGGGGGGGCGATATGCACGCAGGAGCCCCGCTTCATTGCCCCTGCTATGGCACATATTTTGCGGTCACCGTGCTCCCTAAGTCACTACCTGTGATATGTGACGACTGAGCTCCACCCTCCGACCCTTCGGAGGTTCTGGGGTCACACGAAGAAGACAAGGATCTTGCTGAACTTTTGATTGCTAAGGCTGTTCTCACACTGGTTTCAATGGGTACAGGGATCAAGCCACTTGTCAGACAGTTGTGTTGGACTGTTTTTCCCTGTTTTTTTTTTTGGTGTTTTAAGCTACCGATAGAATGGCGGGTTGGGTTTTTTCCAGTTCTGACTGTTTGTCCTCTAACTCCGCACCTCTATGGTATTAATGTACTGGGTCCACGAAAATATTCAGTTCGGTGCAGTAAGGGTAGGATGATTCTTTATGTACAGTTGTGCCTGATTTATCTAATCTTGTATGGGGATGGCGGATAAAGTCACAATTGACTCCTGGAATGTTAGGGGGCTGAACAGTAAGATAAAAAGGGCCACAGTGTTCCACTATCTCAAAGTAGTTAAGCCGCATATCACCCTCCTACAGGAGACTCACCTGGCAGGAAGCACCATTCTGGCCCTGCATAAACCGTGGGTTCAAAAGTCTTTTCACGCTACTTACTCTACATTTTCCAGAGGGGTGTCCATCTTGATAAGCAGGGCAATACCATGCACAGTTCAACAGGTGTTCTTGGACACGGGGGGGGGGGGGGGGTTGATATGTGGCAATTATGTTAGATATGTATGGTAAGAGTTTCTTGTTGCTCAGTGTGTATTTGCCCCCTCCTATTCAGCCTCAGCTTCTATTTGACATGCTCACCAGGCTCTCGCAGTTGGTGCAGCTCCCTATGCTAGTGATGGCTTTGGACTCCTCAAATCCGGCCAGGTGGGCCTCAGGTGAGATCCTCTCTTGGGCCTCGGTGGTGGGCCAGACAGAGATGTGGAGGTGGAAGCACCCAGGAGACAGGTGCTTCTCCCATGTATCGATCCCCCACCAGTCGGCATCCAGGATAGACCTGGCATTTGGAAATGCTGCAGTGTTGCCATACATAGGGGCTGCCGAGTACCTGGCGGGGGGCATCTCAGACCATAGTCCCCTTTCTCTCACCCTGAATATGGCTTCCCGGGCGGGAGGGAGGGGGGATGGAGACTTGTCCCAGACTAGCTCCAAGATGAACAAGTGTCTACACTGGCAGAGGGATGTGTGACATGGCGACCCTCAGTGGCAGGTCTCCACCCCTAATTGGAATACAAAAAATGAGCCAAAAAAGCAGAACATGGGGCTTTAAGTGAGGCATGTCACTGTAAATGATACTACAAAACCTGTGTGCATAGAATCCAAAAATTGCTATTTATTTATACACTAATGATACAAAACCAATCAAGATCCATGTCAGATATCGCGCATTCATCATCAGATACATTTTTCCGCCTCAACCCCGGGACGGGCATTCATCAGCGGCCCCTGTTTCTCCCTTTTCTCGGCTGGGCACCATCCGTAAGTCGGTATGTACACAATGGATACCTCCTTGGTTGATATTTTCAGCCCCCCTGTTTTGAGGATCATACATCTAATTACCCCTTATTCGAAAAAAAATTTCAGTACTCTGATGAGTGGCTGCTACGCCACGAAACGCGTAGGGTTTATTTTCGAAGACATTTAGACAAGATGGACTTTCATGAAGATTTTAAATTACAAGACCCATTTTATCTGTGTGCATATGATATTATCCATACCAAATCAAATGGTCATTATATGTTTTTTTTATATATAATTATTCTCATTTTTCCAATCATGTTCCTATGAATAAGATATCAAACGCATTACTAATATGTGTATAGGCACTTTTGTATTAATATTTAGTCGTATGACATATATATCAATTTTCTGACCTTCTACATTGTATCTGATGATGAATGCGCGATATTTGACTGCACTGTATCTGATGATGAATGCGCGATATCTGACATGGATCTTGATTGGTTTTGTATCATTAGTGTATAAATAAATAGCAATTTTTGGATTCTATGCACACAGGTGTTGTAGTATCATTTACAGTGACATGCCTCACTTAAAGCCCCATGTTCTGCTTTTTTGGCTCATTTTAAGTGTCTACACTGGTTGAAACTCCTCTGAAAGCATACTGGGCTCAAAATCAGGGATCTGCTGACCCCCTAATAGAGTGGGATGCTTTTAAGGCGGTGGCTAGGGGGGAATACATTTCGGCCATCAAGACTGCCCAAGTGAACCACAATGAGGTCTCTCAAACCCTGATGGATGCAGAGAGTGAATGTAAATTGTTGTTGCCTCCTCCCCATCGGTGTCCGCATACCTGGACCTAAAGGAAGCACAGCTGTTCCTGTCCTTGCATTATAGCGATGAGGCCCGCTCTGATTCCAGACGCAAAGCATCCACCTTGTTTGCGGAGGGCAACAAGAATGGGAAGCTCCTGGCTCTGTTGGTGGCCGACGCTCAGCCACTTACCAATATCCCGGTCATAAAAACTAGGGGGGAGCTTAGTGGAGGACCCTCAGGCTATAATGGATGAGTTTGTTTCATTTTTTTCCTCCCTGTATGCCCCTATCCCCCTATATGAGGTTTCGGCCATGAACTCCCTTCTGGAGGGGCTACCATTCCACAGGCTGTCGGACGGTGAGAGGGAATCTCTGGAGGGCAAAATTACAGTTAAAGAAGTTGAGGCAGCGATCTTCTCCTTTCCCCCCGCACAAGGCCCCTGGGGCAGATGGCTTTCCGGCCGATTTCTATAAAGTCCACGCAGAACAGTTGGCCCCCGGGCTTTGCTCCCTCTTTGGGACTTGTCTTAAACAGGACGAGCTCCCCGCCTCCATGCTGGAGGCATACCTAATACTGCTACCAATACAGGGGAAGGATGTGCTCGAATGCTTCTCCTACCGTCCCATAGCTTTGCTCAACACAGATCTTAAAATTCTAACAAAAATTTTAGCAAGCAGGCTGGCCAAGGTCGTCTCTAGCCAGCATAGATCAAATGGGTTTCATGCCAGGGAAATCTACTGATACCAACCTAAGGCGTTTGTCCACGTCGGACTCTCCCACTAGAATTATTGTTTCCATTGACATAGAAAAAGCCTTTGATTCTGTGGACTGGGGCTTTATGCAGTGCTAGAGCTCATGGGCTTGGTCCGCACTTCAGGAATTGGATTTTGTTGCTATTCCGTTCACCCAGGACGGCGATTAGATTGGGGAAAAACATCTCCCCATTCTTCGAGCTGGGACGAGGAACGAGGCAGAAATGCCCCCTATCCCCCTTTTTGTTTGCTCTGGTCATGGAATCTGTAGCCATGGCACTGAGGACGTCTCCACGGATTGGGGCAATAGAGGTGGGGGGCATTCAGGATTGCCTGGCCTTATATGCGGACAACTTGCTCCTCTTCCTCGGGGACCCTGAAACATCTTTGAGAACGGCCTTGGAGGTTCTGAACAAACTGGCCACCTTTTCGGGTCTTCGGGTGAACTGGACCAAGTCGTCTATCCTGCCACTAGACTCCGGGGCCAAAGACCTAGCGGACCCCACCCTGCCCCTTCAGTGGGTTTCTACAATAAAATATCTGGGGGTTGGGGTGGCAGCAAATGTCTCTGACTACTATTCTCTCAATCTGTTAAACCGCTGTTGGCCCCCCTGAGGGTCAAGACGCAGGCTTGGGCAAAGCTACCCCTGTCGTTGTAGGTAGAATTAATCTACTAAAGATGAAGCTGCTACCGGTGATTTTGTACTTCCTAAGGCATGCCCCAACATGGGTACCCCAAAGTTTTTTCAAGAAAATTGAGGGTATTATCAGCTCTTTCCTCTGGTCACCTAAACCACCTAGGATAGGTACCAAGGTCCTGAAGGAACCGTGGGGCCTGCCGGACTGGCACAAGTACTTCTTGTGGACCAGCTGGTGTTTGCTCGTAGCTGGATGTGGGCGGCCAGTGAGGACTCAGCCACTGTCCTTGAAGAAGCCCACCTAGGGTCATATGAAAGTTTAAGGTTGGCACTCTACAGGGGCGCTGGTTCGGATCTCTTGCTGACCCGAACCATGAAGTCTACTATTAGGGCTTGGGAACAGGCTGGAAAACGGCCTTTCCCCCTCATCGCCGCTGTAGATGAACCCCAACCTTCCGGAATTTTATAAGCTCCCGGACCCAATATTCTGGGCTGTAAAAGGAATAAAAACACTAAAAGACATAACGTCAATGGGTCAGCTCCTGACTAGTGTTGAGCGAACCCGGACTGTAACGTTCGGGTCCGTACCGAACTTTCGGGTGTCCGTGGCACGGACCCGGACCCGGACATTTCAAAAATCGTTCGGGTTCGGTCCGGGGTTCTGCTATTTTATTCCACGTGTTGAGAAGCTGCAGGGCAGCCAATCAACAAGCGTTTCACTGGTTTGCCCTTAGAAGCCATCACAGCCATGCCTACTAATGGCATGGCTGTGATTGGCCAGTGCATCATGTGACCCAGCCTCTTTATAAGCTGGAGTCACAGTGCTGCAGTCACATGCTCCTTGGGTTAGTATAGGGAAAGGTAGCTGACGGCGTGAGGGACAGATTTTAGCCATTTTAAGACCTGATCCTGCATCCTGAGATAGATTACTTTACTACTGCTGTCTGTGCTGTTGCTCTGAGGACAGATAGCAGAAATTAGAGATTT
>BLSH010244563.1:40766-65596 GCA_018402905.1 Glandirana rugosa
TCTTGACCTCGACGACTTTGTGTTCCTCCTAAAACTGAATCAACCTTATAGTCTTTGAACCAAACTGACGAGTGTACTGACCAAACGCTGACAGGTCCCCATGAAGAACATAGCCTCCCTGTCCTTCCCATCGACTTCCCCTCCCCACACAGACATACAGTTTCTTCTACTAAACAATCACTTGTACTCATCTCAACTCGCTTGGAGACCTTCAAGCCCAAGACGACCAGGCAGGCTTGAAGCCCTGGCCCAGGCCTGCCTTGGGCTTGCTAGCGTGCCTGTTGCTTGGGGTAACTTTTTCCAGGACTTTGTTACAGCCATTTTTGTGCATAAAAGTTCGGGTCCCCATTGATTTCAATGGGGTTCGTTGTCCGTGCGATCGTTCGGGTTCCGTCCGGACCCGGTCCCGAAGTTCGGACGGACCAGCAGAACCCGAACTTCCAGAGGTTCGCTCAACTCTACTCATGTTCACTAACAAATCATCTTCTTTGACATACAGACACACCCCTCCCCTTCAGCTACCCTTCCTGTCCCTCCGATACAAGAAGTACCCCTGGACAGTCGCAAACCAGTCATGTGAGCAGTCAAACCAAGTTTCTGATATTCCAACTAAGTCAAAATCCTCCTTGTGTTTCAGCAGCTCCAGTTCTTCCATTTTATTAGCTAGACTTCTAGCATTTGTGTACATGCCTCTTCATTTTGTATGGGTGCATATTTTCTCCTTAGTTCTGAGAGTGCAATAGGATTATGCCAACACACTCACCTTGGGTTTAGGTATTCTAGTTACACTACCACTATTGCCTTAGTAGCGCCCTCTGACCTTTGCTCACTGCCAGCTATAAATTCCTCTGATCCCACCTCCCTCCACCTAGTTTAAAAGTTGCTCCAACTTTTTGGTCGTCTTCTTGCCTAACAGAGCTGCAATCTCCCTGTATAGGTTCAGTCTGTTCCTGCTATAAAGCCAGTCAGCTCAGTTTTCTATGAAGTCAAATCCATCATTTCAGCACTCATTTCTGCACTCCTTTGACCTGTTTTTAGCAGACAGAGGGCTGAGGCCCACTGTCAGCTGATGTCCAGGCTCAGGAAAGATCACAACAATGAAGTTGGTATCCACCCACATGCCTGGACCAGCACCCGGCTCAGCCTCTAAGTGAGATTCGGAGTGCCTGAGCCAACCACTCCCACCCCCTCCACAGCCCAGCACTCCAGTAAGCGCAGGGGGGCAGAGCAGAAAGTTGGTGACCGACAGTCACCAGCTCTCTGATCAGGGAGCTATGAGAACTGCGTGATCAACAGTGTTTTTGATCACTCAGTTTGCAGTGTTAGAGGCACCGGTGGACATATGCAGCATTGGACCAATGTTGCATTCACCTAGGTAAGTATGATTCTTAAAAAAAAAAAAAAAAACCTACATCTTTTAAGTTCCCTAATCTCTTGATGCATCTCTGGTGTGGCTTTGGGTACAGGCAATATTTCAGAGAATACCACCTTGGCAGTGTTTTTTTTTTTCTGTTTAGCCCCTAGGTCCCTGAAATAATTTTTTAGGATTTTCCATCTTCCTCTAACTTTTCAAAGATGGCCGATGATGGGCCGTGACGTCATCTCGGCTACAGGGTCCATGCATACATGATGAACGCTCAATAGGTGTCTGCATCTCACTGACAGCATGACACGGTGGGGATGGGAGGAATATACAGTGGGTACGGAAAGTATTCAGACCCCCTTAAATTTTTCACTCTTTGTTATATTGCAGCCATTTGCTAAAATCATTTAAGCTAAGACATTTTTGCAGATTTATTAAAATAGAAAAACTGAAATATCACATGGTCTAAGTATACCTAACAATATAACAACACCTAAGTATTCAGACCCTTTGCTGTGACACTCATATATTTTACTCAGGTGCTGTCCATTTCTTCTGATCCTCCTTGAGGTGGTTCTACACCTTCATTTGAGTCCAGCTGTGTTTGATTATACTGATTGGACTTGATTAGGAAAGCCACACACCTGTCTATATAAGACCTTATAGCTCACAGTGCATGTCAGAGCAAATGAGAAGCATGAGGTCAAAGGAACTGCCTGAAGAGCTCAGAGACAGAATTGTGGCAAGGCACAGATCTTGCCAAGGTTACAAAAAAAATTCTGCTGCACTTAAGGTTCCTAAGAGCACAGTGTCCTCCATAATCCTTAAATGGAAGACGTTTGGGACGGCCAGAACCCTTCCTAGAGCTGGCCGTCCAGCCAAACTGAGCTATCGGGGGAGAAGAGCCTTGGTGAGAGAGGTAAAGAAGAACCCAAAGATCACTGTGACTGAGCTCCAGAGATGCAGTCGGGAGATGGGAGAAAGTTTAAGAAAGTCAACCATCACTGCAGCCCTCCACCAGTCGGGGCTTTATGGCAGAGTGGCCCGATGGAAGCCTCTCCTCAGTGCAAGACACATGAAAGCCCACATGGAGTTTGCTAAAAAACACCTGAAGGACTCCAAGATGGTGAGAAATAAGATTCTCTGGTCTAATGAGACCAAGATAGAACTGTTTGGCCTTAATTCTAAGCGGTATGTGTGGAGAAAACCAGGTACTGCTCATCACCTGTCCAATACAGTCCCAACAGTGAAGCATGGTGGTGACAGCATCATGCTGTGGGGATGTTTTTCAGCTGCAGGAACAGGACGACTTGTTGCAATCGAGGGAAAGATGAATGCAGCCAAGTACAGGGATATCCTGGACGAAAACCTTCTCCAGAGTGCTCAGGACCTCAGACTGGGCCGAAGGTTTACCTTTCAACAAGACAATGACCCTAAGCACACAGCTAAAATAAGGAAGGAGTGGCTTCACAACAACTCCGTGACTGTTCTTGAATGGCCCAGCCAGAGCCCTGACTTAAAACCCAATTGAGCATCTCTGGAGAGACCTAAAAATGGCTGTCCACCAACGTTCACCATCCAACCTGACAGGACTGGAAAGGATCTGCAAGGAGGAATGGCAGAGGATCCCCAAATCCAGGTGTGAAAAACTTGTTGCATCTTTCCAAAAAAGACTCATGGCTAGAGTTGAGCGAACCCGGACTGTAAAGTTCGGGTCCGTACCGAACTTTGGGGTGTCCGGGAACCGGACCCGGACCCGGACTTTTCAAAAAAAGTCCGGGTTCGGGTCCGGGGTTCTGGTAATTTTAATGCAAAATCTTAAAAATGCTGTAAAAAAGCCCAGGAAGGTCCTAGAGGTCTGCAAAAGGAAGGAAATGTGGGTAAGGGTGGGACAAGTGCCCTACAAAGAAATGGGGACAGGGAAATAACTTTAAATATTAAAAAAATATATAAAAACATAAAAAAATGCAAAAATGGAGATCATCTTCAAAATGGGTCTGAAAAGTATTAATTAACATTAGAGGCCATAGAACTGTTCTAAAATCATCTTCAAACTGTGTCAAAAAAGTATAAATAAGCCGGGAGTACCCATATCACTGTTCTGCAAAATGTGTGTATCACTTTAAATGAAACCGGAAATCAGTGAACATCTCTTCTGCACAATTATTTCAAGTGTGTGTGTCACTTTAAATCAAACCGTCAATCATTGCACATCTTTTATGCACACTTCTTTTTAAAATGTGTGTATCACTTTAAATGAAACCATCAATCATTGCACATCTCTTCTGCACAATTATTTCAAGTGTGTGTGTCACTTTAAATCAAACCTTCAATCATTGCACATCTTTCATTCACACTTCTTTTTAAAATGTGTGTATCACTTTAAATGAAACCGTCATTAAACATCTGCTATTCACACACGTGTTCTGCACCATAACAGATGTTCTTCACACATTACATCTTTTCTTCATACATCTGGAAATAGAATAGAACACTTTACCTAAAACCGGGGAGAAACCATACACATGCACTTGAAACATCTGGATAGTGTGTTTGAAAATACAGCATAGAGAAGAGCATGCATATGGTTTCGCTCTTCACACACAGTTTCCAGATGTTTTCAGAACAGTGATATCAAAATGGTGCTATTTAATGATTGACGGTTTCTTTTAAAGTGATACACACATTTTAAAAAGAAGTGTGAATAAAAGATGTGCAATGATTGAAGGTTTGATTTAAAGTGACACACACACTTGAAATAATTGTGCAGAAGAGATGTGCAATGATTGATGGTTTCATTTAAAGTGATACACACATTTTAAAAAGAAGTGTGCATAAAAGATGTGCAATGATTGACGGTTTGATTTAAAGTGACACACACACTTGAAATAATTGTGCAGAAGAGATGTTCACTGATTTCCGGTTTCATTTAAAGTGATACACACATTTTGCAGAACAGTGATATGGGTACTCCCGGCTTATTTATACTTTTTTGACACCGTTTGAAGATGATTTTAGAACAGTTCTATGGCCTCTAATGTTAATTAATACTTTTCATTTTGAAGATGATCTCCATTTTTGCATTTTTTATGTTTTTATTTTTTTTTTAATATTTAAAGTTATTTCCCTGTCCCCATTTCTTTGTAGGTCACTTGTCCCACCCTTACCCACATTTCCTTCCTTTTGCAGACCTCTAGGACCTTCCAGGACTATTTTACAGCATTTTTTGTGCCTAAAAGTCCGGGTCTCCATTGATTTCAATGGGGTTCGGGGTCTGGGACAAAGTTCGGGTTCTGTCCGGACCCGAACCCGGACTTTGTCCCGAAGTTCGGCCGAACCAGCAGAACCCGGACTTCTAGAAGTTCGCTCAACTCTACTCATGGCTGTATTAGATCAAAAGGGTGCTTCTACTAAATACGAAGCAAAAGGACTGAATACTTAGGACCATGTGATATTTCAGTTTTTCTTTTTTAATAAATCTGCAAAAATGTCAACAATTCTGTGTTTTTCCGTCAATATGGGGTGCTGTGTGTACATTAATGAGGGAAAAAAATTAACTTAAATGATTTTAGCAAATGGCTGCAATATAACAAAGAGTGAAAAATTTAAGGGGGTCTGAATACTTTCCATACCCACTGTAAATAATCCCTTGTGGCGGTGGTCCCTTTGTTGTGGCCAATTGCCATGTTGAGAGCCTGGGGGTCAAGTTATATGCTTGGTTGGGTAAGAGTATATACACAAAGGAGGATTAATTTGGCAAACTTTTCTAATGTGTGGATTTGGGAATTTGTTAGTGCCTGGTTGTTTGTTCCACCAGCTTACCTAAGTGAGTTGTCTGTTCATGATTGGATAAATTGGTTTAATCTTTAAACCCAATTCATCTAGTGGGATTTGTTTGTTGCACTTGCACACAAAGTTTCTCTTACAGGTAAGAATTTGTGATTTTTAGTATTGATCAATGGACTTTGTTGTTATATGGCTTAAGGTATTCTCTCATATCTGGGAACTTACACCCTGTTCCAAATTATTATGCCAATTATATTTTTCTCATTTACCTAAATAATTGATGTAAACAACAGTCAGCATAATTCTCATGTTATCAACTATTAAGAGTACAATTCAAATTTTATTCGAACAAACCTAATGACAACAGTATTTTTTTTTCAAAATAAAAAAATTACAATGCACTGTTCCAAATTATTATGCACAGTAAGTTTGAAAACACTTTATAGGTTGTAAAGAACTGAACATTGTCATTTGTTGTGTGTGCAGCATATTTACTGAAATCAAAAGCTATTTCAAACTTTGAACAACATTTTAACTTTTTAAACATTTTAACAGGTCATGTTACATTTTAACATAGGACCCTTTATTTAATAGCAGCTTCACAAGTCTTGCATCCATTGAACTTGTGAGTTTTTGGACAGTTTCTGCTTGAATTTGTTTGCAAGATGTCAGAATAGCCTCCCAGAGCTGCTGTTTGGATGTAAACTGCCTCCCACCCTCATAGATCTTTTGCTTGAGGATGCTCCAAAGGTTCTCAATAGGATTGAGGTCAGGGGAAGATGGAGGCCACACCATGACTTTCTCTCCTTTTATCCCCATAGCAGCCACTGATGCAGAGGTATTCTTTGCAGCATGAGATGGTGCATTGTCATGCATGAAGATGATTTTATTACGGAAAGCATAGTTCTTCCTTCTGTACCAGGGAAGAAACTGGTCAGTCAGGAACTCCACATACTTTGCAGAGGTCATCTTTACACCTTCGGGGACCCTAAAGGGGCCGACCAGCTCTCTTCCCATGATTCCGGCCCAAAACATGACTCCACCACCACCTTGCTGACGTTGCAGCCTTGTTGGAACAGGGTGGCCGTCCACAAACCATCCACTACTACATCCATCTGGACCATCCAGGGTTGCACGGCACTCATCAGTGAACAGAACTGTTTGAAAATTAGTCTTCATGAATTTTTCTGCCCAATGCAGCTGTTTCTGCTTGTGAGCATTGGTTAGTGGTGTCCGAATGGAAGGTTTATGCACAGTTGCAAGATTCTGGAGGACTCTAAACCTTGATGTCCGTGGGACTCCAGAGGCACCAGCAGCTTCAAATATCTGTTTGATGCTATGTAATGGTGTTTTAGCAGCTGCTCTCTTGATCCAATGCATGGATCTGGCAGAAATCTTTCTCAATGTGCCTTTATCTGCACAAACCCATCTGTGCTCTGAATCAGCCACAAATCTCTCAATTGTGCGATGATCACGCTTAAGTTTTTGTGAAATATCTAATGTTTTCATACCTCGTCCAAGGCATTGAACTATTTCACTCTTTTCGGCAGCAGAGAGATCCTTTTTCTTCCCCATATTGCTTGAAAATGATGCTTGGCTTAATAATGTGGAACACCCTCCTTTAGTAGTTTTTCCATTAATTGGGCTCACCTGGCAATCTAATTATCACAGGTGTCCGAGATTGTTTTCAGTGATCAAAAGAGCCCTGAGACACAATGCCATCCATGAGTTAAGCTAAAAAACAAAATATTTAATCTTTGTGACACTGAAATATAATTTGCATAATAATTTGGAACAGGGTGTATAATGGTTTCCTTTGTCTGCCTATCAGATGACTATATTGAGGCAAATGTCGCAACCACTTACATTGGATCATAAGAGAAAAATAGCTTAAGAACATTTAATCATGAGAGTTAATAGGCTAAGAACATTCAACAGCGAGGGGAAAAACTGAGGGGGGCTTATGCACTGTCTATGGAGAATTGCGTGTGAACAGCTGAATAAATGGATGTACAGCTAAACAAACACCCAGCTGCAGAGTGAAATGTGTGGTGGTGTTACAACTGCTAAATGTGATAGCTTCCGCATGGTTGTTAGGGAGCCAGCATTTACCTGGCATCTTAACAAGTGACTTATCCCCTTCTGACACTTTCTGCTGTCATCCAGGGATTCCAAACTGACTGGGGAATGTAAAGAAACAGTAGGGATGTTGTTAAAGAAAAAAAAAAAACAACCCGATCCTTATCTGAGCATTTAGCCTGGGTGGCACACGTGGGCAGCCTCCCCTCACTGAACCATGCCAGGCCACATGCTCCCCCCTGGCAAAACACCTTGTGCCTATGTTGATGAAGACCAGGGCCTCTTCCCCACAATTCTAGTTCAGTGGTTGTGGGGAGTCTGCTGGTGGAAGGCTTATCGTAATCTGGAAGACACACATATAACAATTGTGTACACTGCCTCCCAAACTGTAAAGGAATGTCTGTCAGTCCATGTAAAGATAAATATCCAGAAGGAAATTAGAAGGTAAGCAAATCAACCACACTCACCTTCAGCTCCTG
Source organism: Glandirana rugosa (assembly GCA_018402905.1). Taxonomy (NCBI): domain Eukaryota; kingdom Metazoa; phylum Chordata; class Amphibia; order Anura; family Ranidae; genus Glandirana; species Glandirana rugosa. The sequence continues at coordinate 48,474 of BLSH010244563.1, forward strand.
GCACTGGAACTGGGAATGATCCACACATAGATGCTTGGAATGGAACATAGAACAGGGAGCTGGGGTTAGTAGGATCATTAAACAACACTTTATCAAAACAAAGCACACTTACAGCGTTAAAACTCAAAGTTCAGCATGATGACTGCCAAGGAATGCCTCACATTAACAGCATACATGAATGGGGCCAATCAAACAGTAGCATGTGTAGAAACAGCCCAAGATGGCCAGGAGACCAGCAGCGGCTATTGTCGCAATGCATTGCTTTGCATACTGCTACATATGTAAGCTGTGTTTTAATAAAGTTTTTTTTTTAATGATCCTACTGATTCCAGCACCCTGTTCTGTGTTCATTTCCATAATATGGAAGTGCCCTTTAAAAAAATCCCAGATACTTGTCCTACTTTGTGAATAAGTAAGGAAAACACAGTACCCCAACATATTCAACAGAAAAATGAATGTACCCTAGATATAAACACACCCAAATATTTGACAAGTCCTTTATTAAATAAAGTTCTATAATGTACACTCATTGCCAATCAAGTCCTCCAGCGATGCAGGTCCATGTCAATAATGAAGAATGACACCCACAGAAAGAAAAAAAATCTGATACCAATGAGACCCACCTGATTCTGATACCTCTTGCAGAATGACATCTCCTGCCACTAAGGTAAACAAAGGAGGGGGTGTCACCTGGTGACATCACTGACCTATTATATACATGACTCCTCCCCTGTCTTTGCTTTAGCATTGGGACTCTGAGATGTTATTTAGATCACCGGTCCGTGGGCAGGGATCATCTCAATTACATCTCTGGGTTCCTGTTGCCCCCATGTTGATGAAGATAAAGGCCTCTTTCCCACAACTCTGGCCTGGTGGTTGTGCGGGGTCTATGGGCTTATTGGAATCTGGAAAGTGCCTTTTATAAATAAGGGCCCCCCCCAGACACTGCCCCCTTTGTGAATGAGTAAGTGGTACGTGGTACCTCTACGCATGCACAAAAAAAATGTAAATTAAAAAAAGATATATACATACCCAAACATCTGACAATCCCTTTATTAAGAAAAAAAGTCCCATGATGTGGAGAAAGTGCAGAGAAGGGCAACCAAACTGATAAGAGGCATGGAGGAGCTCAGCTATGAGGAAAGATTAGAGGAACTGAATTTATTCTCTCTTGAGAAGAGGAGATTAAGAGGGGATATGAGCAACATGTACAAATACATAAGTGGTCCAAAAAGTGATCTTGGTGTTGAGTTATTTACTTTAAGGTCATCACAAAGCACAAGGGGGCACTCTTTACGTCTAGAGGAAAAAAAGATTTAATCTCCAAATACAGAAAGGTTTCTTCACAGTTAGAGCTGTGAAAATGTGGAATAGACTCCCTCCAGAGGTGGTTCTGGCCAGCTCAGTAGATTGCTTTAAAAAAAAGGCCTGGATTCTTTAATGTACATAATATAACTGGGTACTAACATTTATAGGTAAAGTTGATCCAGGGAAAATCCAATTGCCTCTCGGGGGATCAGGAAATTTTTCCCCCCGCTATAGCAAATGTTTTGCCGGGGTTTTTTGCCTTCCTCTGGATCAACTGTGGGTATAGGATTGTGTATATGGGATTGCAGGGTATATATATTTTTTCTTTTTTTTTTATTGGTTGACCTGGATGGACTTGTCTCTTTTATGAACCTGGCTAACTATGTGACTATATGTACAGCCATCATCAATCATGTTCTCCAGTGATGCAGGTCCATGTCAATCAAGAAGAATGACGAGCATCAAAAGAAAAGACATCCAATGCCACCAAGACCTGCCCGATCCTGTCATTTCCCTTGTGTGGAATAACATATCTAGATCTCTAAACACTGAATAAAACCGCGCTACTACAAGCGATAAGCTTAAAAAAGGATTGCTGCCCGCCACCTATGTAGTACCCCAAATACTACACAAATACTGATAATAAGCAAACAGTGAGGCACAATTTATATACAGCAAGTGATCAATATAAATAAATGTTACTATAATAATAGATCTAGTGCTACAACTCAATAAATATAATAAGAAGATACCACCTAGTGGTTAAAGTGCAACAGTGAATATTAATCGTGAATATACAATAATGTAAAGGTGCAAACCATAGTTCATGAAATCCAAGAAGTACCACAGATGTGTGCTAATATGAAGATTATGAATGTACTTGTTCCAAAAAGGTATATATTGTGCAAAAAAGTCTTTGTCCGTGCAAAGCATGCAAAAAGTGCCAATGCAACTGCTGGTGTCCATTTGCACAATATATACCTTTTTGGAACAAGTACATTAATAATCTTCCTATTAGCACACATCTGTGGTACTTCTTGGACTTCATGAACTATTGTTTGCACCTTTACATTATTGTATATTCATGATTATGGGCTATTATATGATGATGCTATATATACTTTCACTGTTGCACCTTAACCACTAGGTGGTATCTTCTTCTTATATTTATTCAGTTGTAGACCTATATCTATTATTCTAGTAACATTTATTTATATTGATCACTTGCTGTATGTAGATTGTGCCTCACTATTTGTATATCTAGATCTCTACCATCAAAGAAAACAAAGGGACAGGGTCATCTCAGTGACATAATTGACCATATATAGCCTTGACCATCTTTGGTCAATGATGTCACTGTTTTACTGCCACCCCTTTGTTTACTTTAGCAATAGGGACTCAGAGATGGAATTCAGATGACCACCACTTCAGCAGGGAGGTTATTTAGCATAATTTAGGATAAAGAAAGCAAACTGCACACTATTGTTTCTTGACCCTTACAAACAATTAATATACGCATACAGTATATCTCCTTCAGATCCGCGCTATTGCCAAAGTACGGCTCCAGTGCGGATCTGAATTTCCGGGATGACGTCCATGGACGTCGTCCCCTGTGCATGCTCCCGGCGCGCCCCTGGGTCGGGTGGACTCAATGTCCGCTCGTGACCTGCGATCACCTGAGCTGCAGAATGGGGAACCGCCAATGTAAACACGGCAGTTCTCCGTTCTGTGACAGAGGACATGACCGATATACTGATCCCTGTCACTGGGATCAGTTAGATCTGTTATGTCCCGGCCAGCCCATCCACCACACAGTTAGAACACAATGAGGGAACACAGTTAACCCATTCACTGCCCCCTTAGTGTTAACCCCTTCACTGTCAATGACATTTATACAGTAATCAGTGGATATTTAAATTTCTGATCGCTGTATAAATGTCATTGGCCCCAAAAAAGTGTCAAAAATGTCCGACATGACCACTGCAATATCGTAGTCCTGATAAAAATCGCAGATCGCCGCCATTACTAGTAAAAAAAAAAATGTTATAAATCAATTCCCATAGTTTGTAGACGCGATACCTTTTGCGCAAACCAATCAATATGTGCCGATTGCGATTTTTTTTACCAAAAATATGTAGAAGAATATATATCGGCCAAACCCGATGAATATTTTTTTTTTTTTTGTATTTGTACTATTTGTAAATATTTTATTATATCTTTTCATGTGGCAACACTGAAGAAATTACACTTTGCTACAATGTAAGGTAGTAAGTGTAAAGCTTGTATAACAGTGTACATTTGTTGTCCCCTCAAATAATTCAACACACAGCCATTAATGTCTAAACTGCTGGCAACAAAAATGAGTGCACCCCTAAGTGAAAATGTCTAAATTGGGCCCAATTAGCCATTTTCCCTCCCCAGTGTCATGTGACTCGTTAGTGTTACAAGGTGTCAGGTGTGAATTGGGAACAGGAGTGTTACATTTGGGGTAATTGCTTTCACTCTCTTATACTGGTCACTGGAAGTTCAACATGGCCCCTCATGGCAAATAACTCTCTGAGGATCTGAAAAAAATAATTGTTGCTCTACATAAAGATAGCCTAGGCTAAAAGAAGATTGCCATAACCCTGAAACTGAGCTGCAGCATTGTGGCCAAGACCATACTGCAGTTTAACAGGACAGGTTCCACTTAGAACATGCCTCATCATGGTTGACCAAAGAAGTTCAGTGCATGTGCTCAGAGTCTTATCCAGAGTTTGTCTTTGGGAAATAGACATATGAGTGCTGCCAGCATTGCTGCAGAGGTTGAAGGGGTGGGGGGTCAGCCTGTCAGTGTTCAGAACATACGCCACACACTGCATCAAATTGCATGGCTGCTATTCCAGAAGGAAGCCTCTTCCAAAGATGATGCACAAGAAAGCCCGCAAACGGTTTGCTGAAGACAAGCAAACTAATGACATGGATTAATGGAACCTGTGTAATAAGCTTGTTTGGTTGAGATGTGTCAAGCATGTGTGGCAGTAACGAGGTGAGGAGTACAAAGACAAGTGTGTCAAGAATGGTGGTGGGAGTGTCATGGCCTGGGGCTGCATGAGTGCTGCCTGCACTGGGGAGCTGCAGTTCTTTGAGTGAACCATGAATGACAACATGTACTGTGACATACTGAAGCAGAACATGATCCCTTCCCTTCAGAGACTGTGCCGCAGGGCATTATTCCAACATGATAACGACCCCAAATACACCTCCAAGATGACCACTGCCTTGCATAAGAAGCTGAGGGTAAAGGTGATGGACTGGCCAAGTAGAGCTCCAGACCTAAACCCTATTGAGCATCTGTGGGGCATCCTCAAATGGAAGGTGGAGGAGTGCAAGGTCTCTAACATCCACCAGCTTCATTATGTCATCATGTAGGAGTGGAAGACTCCAGTGGCAACCTATGAAGCTCTGGTGAATTCCATGCCCAAGAGGGTTAAGGCAGTGCTGGAAAATAATGGTAGCCACACAAAATATTGACACTTTGGGCCCAATTTGGACATTTTCACTTAGGGGTGTACTCACTTTTGTTGCCAGCAATTTAAACATTAATGGCTGTGTGTTGATTTTTTTTGAGGGGACAGCACATTTACACTGTTATACAAGCTGTACACACACTACATTACATTGTAGCAAAGTGTAATTTCTTCAATGTTGTCACATGAAAAGATATAATAAAATATTTACAAAAATGTGAGGGGTGTACTCACTTTTGTGAGATACTATATATTTTTTTGAGGTGGGCTTTTGCCAGTTATCTTTTGAAAATAAAAATCAGGAGATATTCATAAACATTTACCACAAATGGAGGCCCAATTTATCCTCAACTAAAAATGTGAATACACTATGCGGTTGATGATGTGTACAATATTACTAACACATGCCAAAATTGCAAAACTGAGTTCAGACATGAAGCTTTGTTCTATCAGTATGCATTACTAACTAGACATATATATTTATTTTTTTTTACCACTGAAAAACTGTCCTACAAAAAACTGAAAATTGTATCAAATACTTAACTTAATTTTCCTTTCCTGACACCAAACCATGGCAGCATACTAGTGATAGAGCTCCGCCTCTTGACCACTCCCACAGGACCAGTGAATAGCATAAAAAAGGCATAGTTAGCCCCCCCATTCTTTGTAACAAGTTACATACCGAAACACACAGGGTGGGCCAGTATGCTGCCATGGTTTGGCGTCAGGAAAGAAAAATTACGGTAAGTATTTGATACAATTTTCCGTTTTCCTGACACCAACATGGAAGCATACTAGTGATAAATAACTAGCTGACATGGTGGGTTCTGCTTGCCAAACCAATATTCTAATTAGGATGGGACAGTGGACTGAATAGTCCTTCCTACAAAGTCCGCTGATGACCAGGCACCTTTGTCTACTCCATAAAGTTTGAATAGGTATGCTGGGATGACCATGATACTTCTACAGATGGATACTATAGATGCTCGCAAATGGGCTGCCTATGAGACTACAACCACTCTGGTAGAGTGCACCGCCGCGGACAGAGGCTCACACCCCCTAGCCCTATATGCACCACCAAGCCTGCTAGAGTCCAGGCAGTAACCTCTTTTCCTTGATAATTCCCAGCTGGAATGACAAAAGGCTTATTAGATGATCTGAAAGGAGCAATTGTGGACAGGTGCTTCTTTGTGAAAACGTCCAGGTCGTGTGACTTTCCTGTGTGATGTTCTGGAAATATAGGCAATTCCCAGATGTCTGTTAAATAGAGGGCTATTGCTACCTTTGATACACGATGACCTACAAGACAGCACTCTACTCTTTTTGTAAAGAAAACTTTTTTTTTTGAAGCTCCAAGAGCTTGAATCTCAAACAAGCGTCCGCTTAAAGTTTTTGCAATAGATACTGTCTTGTAGGTAATGGCCCGAACCAAACACTGCTCTGTTCGAGCAAACGGTTGAACGGACAGGAGATCCAGCAACAACGATCGATCCCACTGGGAAAGACTCGTCTCCGTTTGTGACTGAATCCTTACGACTGCCTTCAAAAGTCGTGCAGACTGAAGGATTCTTGACCCATTTAAATTTGTTATTGCCAATATAGCTGACACTTGCCAGCTCAGTGAGGATAGGCTATTCATGTCCAACCCGGCCTAGAGGAAGTATAGAACAGCTGGGGACAGTAGGATCAATGTTTCAGCCTACCGAGATAACGCAAACTTGCTCCAGATTTAGGCATAGATGTTGTAAGTAGAGTGCCTTCTAGCACTCAAAGTAGAGATTGCCCTGGAGCAACCGGAGTTCCCCCCGCCTCCCCTATTAGCACCCTGCTTGCAGTCCCGGTCTGCATATGTGCATAGGGGAAATGTATTCTGTATTCTGAACTGAATGGCCAAGGAAAACCGAGGGCTTCATGGCCAATATGGAGGATTGGCCATGACAACCATGTACTCCATTGACAGACTCTAGAGGAATCTCATTACAAGAGATGTTGGGGGGAAAATATATAGGCTAGATTGCAGCCCCAAGTAGAGACCAGAGTGTATGCCCCCTGCACCTTGGGGTGCGTAAACAAGGCCAGACATACCCAACATTTGTGATTGCTATGGGTAGTGAAGAGGTCTGTCTGTGGTAGACCCACTCGTCGTGCTCTGGGAAGCTTGCATGGTATTTGGTCTGCCTATGTATTCAAAAGTCTGCTGGGAGGTAAACTGCTTCCTGAATTTGCTAGTGATCTTCCGTCCCAGACGTTATTGGTTTCACCTCTCTCAATAGCATACTGCTGATAGGGAGAGTTCCTCTCTGGAGCTGAATATAGGCAACTGCTGCCCTGTTGCTCAATTGCAAGGAGACTAGTCTTCCCTTAATTCTATGTAGCAAGGCCAAAATGCTAAAAAGGCTGTTTGAACTTCCAGCGCATTCAAGACTACCCTCCTTGGCTGGAAATGTCCATTTGCCTTGACCGACAGTCCCTCACAGTGTGCCTCCTAGGCTGTCTTGCCGACATGATTCACAACAATGATCCAGTGTAATGGTTCAAAAGGGCCGTGACTTTCCACTGTGGACCACTACTCATACTGAGTGACACTGTTCTCAACTGTGCTCGATCCTGTTTCCTCCCTTGCACTAAGAATCCTAGTTGAAACTTGCGCAGGCGCCCATGGAATCATCTGTATGCATAAAGACGTTGAGCCCAGAAGACTGAGGCACTGAGAAGCCATCAAACAAGTGAAGGTAGCTGTCCTCAGAATTCTGTTCCTGACTGTCACTGCTTTCTCTGATGTAAGCAAAACAGAGGAACTAGCAGAGCACCCCCAACTACCCTAATTGTTGGGTTGGAGAAAGTCAGCTTCTCTTTCCCCTATTTTTTTTTTTTTAAGTTGATAACCCAGCCATATCTCTGCAGGGTATGTATGAGGACCTCTTGGTGCGACAGCAATTGTTCCAGTCCCCTGGATAGAAGAAGAATGACGTCCAGGTAGTGACAAACCCGGAGACCCTGTTCTCTGAGTGGAGCTGACACGGCACTGAGACCCTTGCCTACATTCTCAGAGATATTTATTATTTATTGGCCACAAGGTAGGCTGTTAAAGTGAAGATGCGTCTAATCGATCACCAAACTTACTTATTTTGGAAAGAAAAGGAAATTTGGGATGTGAGGATAGGCATCCTGACAATCCAGCAGTAGCATCCAGCCGACTGCTTGTACTGTTTTAATGGACTCCATCTGAAAGATCTCTAAGAGGGCCAACAAGGTTTAACTTCTTTCGATCTGCAACTGGACACTAGCCTCCATCCCCTGCGAACTACAAACAGGGTTGAGTAGAAAACCTGCAATCTTTCCTGTGAATAGGACCGGGACAATGACTCCCTGAGTGTAAAGTGTCTGTAAGTATTGTAGCAGCCCACCCGCTTTTGTGGTTCATTTGGCAGAGAAATGGTCTGGAGGAGAAGCAGTGAGGAATCCCCTGAAGTGGCCATGAGGGCATAATACCTTCCCCCAAGGATCTGTACAACATGCTGTCCAGAAACCCATAAAGCGTGCCCTCTGGCTCCTACCTCAAGAGTCTGGACATGCGCTCGTCAAAAGGGCTTAGTGGGTACTTGTGGTATACCCAAGGATTTTCACTTATGGGCCTTGTGAAAGGTTGCCTGAGTTGCCTTACATCCCCTACCTGGGACCCTGGCCTGACAGCTGGCCCTAGGCTCCCTGGACCTAGAGAAGTGGAACCTGCCGGGAGAAACATTTTCTTTTCCTTTTGCTTACGGTCTTATGGGAGCAGATCGAACTTACCTCCTGTCACTTATGATATGGCTGTCTCCAGTTTCCTACCAAACAGAGATCTTCTGCCATAAAGTGACTCACACCCATCTTGTTTTAGGAAGCAAGACACCGCCCAGGGTGTCAACCATAGGGCCCCCTAGCCATGACCGAGTATAGCATGGCTATGGCCAGGCACCTGGTTGAGATTATTGCTGCTTCCGCAATAAAGTTCATAGACACATTCATCTTGGCTAGAGTTTGAATGATATCAGCGTTATGGATTTCCTCTCCAACGGCTGTCTCTATCTCCTGGACCCAAAAAGCACCAGTCACCCAGGTAAGGGCAACTGCCGGACGGCAGACCTCTGTTGTTCGCCTCATTACTAGGCTACAGTCGCATTTAATGTGGGCATGGATTTCAGTGATGCTATATCCGGTCTCTGACAGGGATAAAACCTGTATAGACAATCAAAGGAGAAACTTTCTCTGCACTTTGCCATCCATCTGATAACATTTCTTCTATAAACAGAGAAGGAATTGCCATTTTGAAGAAAGCGTAAATATGACTTTTTACCCATGTAATGGCCTGCATGACCGCCTGGATCCACTGTTCCATGAAGGAAAAAAACTGAAACCAAGCAGCTCCGGGTTTTCTTCTGATGACAAGGAGCTATTATCTGCAGGCTGCCCACCAGGGTAGCCCAAGCCTCAGCCCACAGACACTTACATAATGGCAGATTTCGTTCCTAAAGTGGAAACGCTGCAGGGCCCCATCAAGACCCACAGAAGGGGCACCCAGGCTTTTTAGCGCAATTTAGCGGCCCGAGCACTGGGACTTTGCACTGGGAGAGGCTTGAACTCAGATGGCTACTGCACAGAGGCAGAGGTGTGAGTGGTTGTGCGCCACATGCCAGGGTGCCAGGTTGTTTTTCTAGTGGCTAGAGTAGCAACTAGGAGGGGGCTACCTGGCTGGCATAACCAAAGTGAGTCCAAAATAGCATCTTGCATCATAAATAATAAAGATATTTGGTGTTACCTGTTAACTGCGAACTCCTCCGGGCAGTCTTTACACACCAGCCTATTGGCTACAGGTGCTGTGCCACGGGCCCTGCAGGATTCTTGCTGGGGCATTGGCGTTGTTCTAGGGAAGAGGCGATAAGACGCCTTATTTGGAACCTTTTCCCTTGAGTGGGTGCGGCATCTGCAGTTACACTCTTATGAAGACCGTCCGCCTTTCTCTGGCTCTTGATTTTTGAGAGCATGAGCATGCAGGGCTGAACACAGTCAAAGCAATCCGCATAAGGAGGCACTCTTTTCCTGCAAACTTACCAACACAGTGGTCCCGTACCTTTGAATTTGAGGGTCTTTTTGCATAAGCGGTGACTGACTCATGGCTTAAGGACAGATAGGACGGCCAGGTGAAATGAGGATAGCCAGATAGGAAAATAGCACTAGAGAGAGCAGGTCTTTTGACATTAAAAAGAGAGGAGAAAAAATATATGCCTTCATAACAAACAGAAAATAAAAGTTTTTATATATATACATACATATCTATTTTTTGAGTAAAAGACACAAATTAATGCAGTATACATACATATATATATACACACACACATTTTTTTTTTCTTTTTGGTGTACTACCTGTTAAAAATCAGCAGGGGAAGCTTCCCCAGGACTGCATCCCTCATTGCTAGGAACAGTGGGCTTTTGCCCATAAGCAAGATGGCTGGCGCAGCCCGATGATGTCATCAAGACGCCCCAGGCAGCATGGTCTAGCCACATGGGCAAACAGAACACAAACAAACATGGAGACATGGGAGACACTCAAAAGAGAAACTGACCAAGGTAAGGGAGAACACATATGAGATAGCACAGAATAAAAGGGACAGACAGCCCTGTATGGTGCAAGGAACCAAAAAAGGAAAATGAATGAACTAGCTGACCCTCCCAAGCCTCAACCCACAGACACTTACATAATGGCAGATTTCGTTCCTAAAGAGGAAACACTGCAGGGCCCCATCAAGACCCACAGAAGGGGCACCCAGGCTTTTTAGCGTAATTTAGCGGCCCGAGCACTGGATCTTTGCACTAGGAGAGGCTTGAACCCAGGCGGCTACTGCACAGAGGCAGAGGTGGGGACATAGAATTGCTTACTCTTCGCTGATGCGTGGAGGTATGAGGACAAAAAGAATGGGGGGGTGGCTAAATATGCCTTTTTTATGCTATTCACTGGTCCTGAGGGAGTGGTCAAGAGGCGGAGATCTATTACTAGTATGCTGCCATGTTGTTGTCAGAAAAGAGTATTTTTGTGGCCCAAATTGAACAAATGGAATTTCTAGCCATAAGTATATTGTGTCTTTTTAAAGAAAATGCCTAGAAGTGTGTTTTATTATAAACAATTACATTTTTTAGTACCCTTTGTTTTAAATTACAGATGCATTTTGTCACATTATTTTAAAATGCCTTTAAACTCAGTTCATTGAATTATATCCAGATAATACCTCCATGGTAACTAAATGAACTGTATTTTAACTTGTACTTCACAAAAACACCTGATGTGTGTAATTACTGAGAAACAATGCATATTATACTGTGCACTTTTGTTGTCAGCAACAATGGCATTTGTACAAAATGTTCCACTGGCTTGTATTTTACTATAAAGCTGAGATCATGTGAGAATGTTTCAGACTTAAATATTTCAAAACTTATGATGAAAAGTAGGTGCATGCTTTTAAAACTTATATATTTGTCAGGCTTTTTAGAGCAATCTGCATTTGTGGTTAAGGGTTTTGGCATAAGACATGACTGGGAAATCTTTTCAGACTGGATTTGTATTCTGTAACCAACCAGCTCAACCTATCTCTGTTTAGATACTGAAAAACATTCTTATAGTAAAATAAAAAAATAAAAAAAAAGATATGATGGACCACAGGCACAAGGGAGCTGGGACAAAAGGGCAAAATAACATGCATTCTGCATATGACCTACAGGAAACTCGAAACATTTAGGGTGATAGCTTTTCCTTTGTCCTAGATCAATGTCCTATCATGACACTGCTTCCCTCATCTGACTTTCGCTCCCTCTCAAGCATGTATCATTATGTTGGTTTGACAAAATCAAGTTTCTCTGCCACAGGTCTAAATTCTTCACAACATTTTAGACGCTTTTATAACCTGCTGACCCAGTGGAACCGCCTTTAATTGAGGATGTTATGGAAGAAAGAATTAAGGATCCTGATTTTGCAGCAGTGGTCACAGAGGATTTTCCTTTCGCTGCATTTTATGAGCCTCAGGTTACAGTTTCTTGCTAAATGCTGTCTGCCGTGGGTTTATTTCTTTTTGTGGTGTTCCGCGGCTGGCTGCCATAACAGGTTATGTGTGCATGAAGCCTAGGTCAAGAAAGACTTTTCCCATATGTGGACAAATTGTGAAGTTCATGAGGACCTCAATCCTGAATGGGTAATAATATATTCTAAGCTTTTTGCTAAAATGTATCCCATGGAAAAGGATTAAAATAAGAAATGGGCTGTTCCATTAGTGGATTCTGCCATTTCAGTTCTAAATAAACACCTTACAGCTCCTATTGAGGATGTTTAACAGGATTATGTTGGGACCTTGCAGGTCCAGCCCCTTAGACAGCTATTGCTGTCATGTCTATTTCCCAGACTATTGCTAACTAGGCAAGACAAATGAAGAGACCAGGTGACAGTGGATGACAACTCCATGTGCTGAGAGAAGCCTTCAACTCCTAAACTGCCCAGGGGATTTGGGAGTCAAGACCCCCAAATAACTTTCTGGAACTGAGAGTCATCAGATTGTCTCTACAATGCTGGACCCCCTTCTGCAAGGCCACCCAGTCAGGGTAAAGCCAGAAAATGTTGTAGCAGTGGCCTACATAAACCATCAGGGGCATCCGAAATCTAGCTGCCTTAAGAGAGGTATAATACTCCAAATGCCTGCAAAGGACAATTGGCAAGTAGACATCCAAAGCTGTCAAAACATAGTCTGAGGGGAGTGGTCTCTGCACCCTTCAAAAATCTTTTGTCAAAGGTTGAGAACACCAGATGAGGACATCCTGGCCTTTAGGTTCAACAACAAAGTGAACCCCTCGGGGATATTCTGGCCTTTTGCAGCAGATGCCCCAGTGATACCTTGGTTTCAATAAAGAGTCTCCCTTGATTGCTGCTCAAGATAGAGGAAATGGTTCCAGTTATACTCATTACAATAAATGACTAGAGGAGAATGTGGTAGACAGACATACTTAGACTGCTGGTGGAATAACCTTGGTCTGTTCCAAACAGATCAGACTTACTTGCCCAAGGCCCTCTGTTTCATCTTACTTCTCAGTCCTTGGCTTTAACAGCATGTAAGACCTATTGCCTCTTCCAATTCTGGTGATGGGGGACTTTAATAATGTCTTTAATATCACATGAGTTTCCTTCTTCTAGGCATGTTAATATAGCCCCTATGAAGGGAATTAAGTCTACACAACCTCTGGTGTAAATTATATCTGGTAGAATCACAATACACTTACTATTCAAAAATTCATAACTCTATCTCACATCGATTTGATTCTGGGTTCTCCTGAAATATTTCGGTACATTATTTCTGTTGATATTCTAACCAGGGGTGTCTCAAAACTTTGAGCAGATGGGAGGTAGACCAAGCGAATGTGCTGGTGACCACAACTGAAATCGCCTATTTCCAAAAGCCAACCCCTGAAAATTGTCTATCTTGGGTAGAGGCGTAGTCTCAGCATGGACTCTTTATGTAGAAAAGAATGCAAGGAATATAGTTCTTTCAAAAGTGCCAGCATGGGCAGAGAGGGAGCAGACCTATAAGTCCTTGGCTGCTATTTCTTGCTCACAAACGAATACTTCCCATGTTAGCACTATACAGTCAGCTTCTGGGTTGTTATGCTCTACTACTGAGGATGTATTGGCAATCTTCAAGTCTTTTACCAAGAGCTCTATCGGTCCAGGGTAACTTATGATGAGTTATCTCAGCTTTAAGATCATATCAATTTCCCCATACTGTCTCAATTGGATAAATGCTCGCTGGACGCCCTGTTGACCTTGGAGGAATTGCAGAGTGCTGATGCATCTAAAAACTAAAGGCCTGCACACACGGGTCAAATATCGGGCGACATCCTATGGTTCAATAAAAGAAACAGCCGACGTTCGGCCCTAGTGTGTGTCAGCCGGTCCGACAGCAGTCGATCAGCTCCCGATCAGCACTCTCAGCCAATAGTGGAGACCGCTGATTGGAGTGTTCTGGGAGGGGGGCTGTCCCCCTGTCAAAACACAACGTTGGATCGTTAGTACAGCTGCTCCGACCGGAGCTTTCAGTTTTCTTTTGTTCAACCCACTGGGTGTAGTGGTACACTAGTAGTCTATACCAGGCATAAGGTTTATGGTTTGGATGGCCTGCCTAACAAGGTTTATAAACAACATGGAAAGAAACGTGGCACTCGGGGCCAGCTTTCTCCCCCCTTCCATGAAAGAGGCTATTATTGTGATCCTGCCAAAGAAAAGCAAGGACCTACTATCTCTGGAATCTTACAGACCAATTTCATTGCTTGCTACCAATATTAAAATCCATGCCAAAGTATTATTCATTCAGATCAAACAGACTTTATGCCCAATTCTTATGCCACAGTGAATATAAGATGTAAATATACAGTCCCTTGTGAGACAATGTCTAGTTTTTATTATTTTGTCTCATGGGACCTCTTTTGTTTGTGGTAGCTATATAGCCTCCTGTAACCTTGCTGAGGAAGACCTCTGGGGTGAAAGGATTTGTCAGGGGAAAATATGAAGATAATACAGCCTTGTGTGTGGAGATTATGATGTTTCTGATCGATACCCAGGGATCGCTGGTGTTTTTCTGGCCTTACTATAAACTTGATTAAGTCCACACTGCTTACACTGGGTCCTCTTCAAGGCCATCTCTCCCCTGCATTGTCACAGGTTAAGGTGGAAGTACAATTTAAATATTTTTGGGTAACTGTTTCCATTCAACCCCAAGAATATATCTCTCATAATTTGTTACCTTTACTTATCTGCCAGAATGAAACATGTCTCCCACTTCTAAGCACAATTTTCACTTCATAATTTGCTTCAATATTCTTCTCACAATATTTTCCTCTACCATGTTATGGTATGACTCCTTTCAAAAGTCCCTGAAAAGAGTCTCAGTGAGATTTTTCCCCCTCTAAACCACACAAAACATCCAGAAAGAGGTCACACTTGGTAGAACAGGAGGACAATAGGGGGGGTCCCTGAAATATCATGGATCATGTTATCATTGACTTTATTTAACTAGCATCATGTTAAATTACAGGAACTATCTATATAATGATTGCCAAGATAATTTGTTTTCATTTTTCTGTATTGCCCTTCATTTTCTCACAATAGTTTCTAGTATCTCTACAATTTTAATTTGAAAATTACAGTAAAGTAAAAAATATTTAATCAGTAAAATAAGAAAATTAATAAAGTAAAGATATGGTAAAATAGAAAAAAAGTCAGAAAGTATTGAAATTATACCACCTTGAGGAATGATCTTGCTTAATTTTTAGTTGATGGAAAGTAATGTTGTGAAAGAAATACCCAAAGCATTTTTGCAAAACTGAAAAGTTATCATAAACTATATTCACATGCAAAACAAGTACATATTGTCAGTTGCAAACCCAATAAGAGGCCTATAAGATAGGTTTATATACAGTATATACCTAATAAATATCTGTTTTATCTCCAGATTCCTTGCATATACTAAAAATTAGGTTGTTGTAAATGTTTTTTTTTTACCACGGTATAATTTCTAATAAAACAGGATTGCATACCCATTTATAAAGTGCTTATTCAAACATAGCAGTACAGAATTTTAATAAGTTCTCATAACACAGATAAATATCAATATAAACCAAAAGAAGCAATTAACCTTCCAAATGTAAGCATTGCCCCCTCTGGGAACATAAACATGAGCTCACTCAAGTATGTAATCAAATGCACGCAAATATTCTGCTTCCTCCAAGGGATGAAAAATGAAAGTAATAGAAAGATGATGTACTATGTTTACCTTTAGATCAAGCATCCCTATAATCTGGATTGGATTCTTTTGTTTGCGGTCATCTTATAATGTGAAAAAGTGATATGTACAAGTCACATCCTTGTCTTGATTTACATGTTATGCCTTGGAGAGCACGCTATGTTAAGCAAGGACAACAAGGCTCCCATTAGAAGTGGAAGGGTTGCAAATAAATATAAATAAATAAATAAATATATTCTGTTCTTTGTTTTCAGAGTCAAATTTTACATCTCTTTGCTTTGCATTTAACTGAAGATTTCACATGGTGTGACATTATGATACAGCTTCTAACAAACTCTGTCTTTGCTTATGCATTCATATAGTTATAAATAGAAACCTATTGGGTTTCTAAATAATTTCACTTAAAAATCAGCTTTTAATGATAATAATATAATGACATACTCTAAATTACTGTAAAAGGCAATCTTTACTGCCTGACCTGTCCATTTAAAACTCTACCAGTTCTCCTCCATGTCGTAACCACTTAAGGACAGGAAGGATTTCCCACTGTAGGACTAGAGCACTTTTTGCGTTTGACAATGTGCCACTTTAACCACTTTATCCCCAGAAAGTTTTACCCCCTTTCTGACCAGAGCACTTTTTGCGATTCAGCACTTCGGCGTTTTAACTGACAATTGCGCGGTCATGCGACGTTGTACCCAAATGAAATTTGCATCCTTTTTAACCCACAAATAGAGCTTTCTTTTGGTGGTATTTGATCCCCTCAGTGTCACTTCTGATCACCGCTATTAACAAAAAAAAGAGCGACAATTTTGAAAAAAAAGCGCAATATCTTTTACTTTCTGCTATAATACATGTACAAAAAAAATATATAAAAAAATGAATGTATTCATCGATGTTGGCCAATATATATTCTTCCTCATATTTGTGGTAAAAAAAAAATCATGATTTATGATGTATTGTGTTGAAATTATTGTATTGCTGCACTGTTATAGTGTATTGTGTGAAGAAAATATTAATGTTAGCTGGCTACTGATGTTTGTGTATAGAAGTTTCGTATATATATATATATATATATATATATATATATATATATATATATATATACAGTTGTGTTCAAAATTATTCAACCCCCAATGCTGTAAATGGTTTTAGGGAATTTAGTGTACATTTGTAATTGTATTCTGAATGAAATCCTACAAGGACTTCTTAAAGAACCATATGCAACTAAAATGACATCAATTAGTTTTGTAATACAGTAGTAAATGTTTCTTTTGTGAATTCTTCATTGACATAATTATTCAACACCTTAAAGACTACCACTCTGAAGAACAGAGGTTCAATGAAGTGTTTTCAATCAGGCATTGAAAACACCTGTGGATATCAGGGAGCAGCAATAAAGCCTAATAAGCACCAATTAGGCAGCTTTAAAATGACTGTGATACTCAGCTCCTCCTAGACATTTACTGGTGTGGTTACAAACATGGTGAGGTCA
>BLSH010244563.1:74809-86887 GCA_018402905.1 Glandirana rugosa
AAAACCTTTCATCTGTGGGGTTCGAAAGACGGCTCTCCGTACAACTCAAGTACCTTATAAAATATAAAACGGTGTTCAAAGCCCCTTTACTATTAAACATAAAAAAAAAAAAAAAATGTGTTTCAACAGTGACTTTACTATATAACGAGTGTGTAAGGTTCCCATATACACCTTAATGTGGGGTTTTATGTAAGACGACGAAGAGGACTCATACCCCTATGGGGTACACGGGGGGGGGGGGGTTTGTGCTACCTTTACATTTCAGGGCCTCCAAAACCGTGAAAGGTACAGAGGAGTAAAATCACCATTTTATGCCCTTAGAAATCATGAAGGCGGTGATTGGTTTTCGGGGTTCTGTACGTGGATAAGCTCCCAAAAAGTCTCACACATGGGGTATCCCCATACTCAGGAGAAGCAGCAGAATGTATTTTGGGGTGTAATTCCACATATACCCTTGGAATGTGTGAGCAATATATCATTTCAGTGACAACTTTGTGTAAAAAAAAAAAAAAAATACAAATTATCATTTCCCCGAAACTTGTGGCAAAATATAAAATATTCCATGAACTCAACATGCCTCTCGGCAGAAAGCTTGGGGTGTCTACTTTCCAAAATGGGGTCATTTGTTTTTGTTTTTTTTTTGCTATCTGGGCATTTCATGGACTCCGAAACCTGGATAGGTAGTATGAGGTGAAGGCATAAATTTTCGCCCTTAGAAATCCTGAAGGCGGTGATTGGTTTTCGGGGTCCCGTACACGGATAGACTCACAAAAAGTCTCACACATGAGGTATCCCTGTACTCAGGAGAAGCAGCAGAATGTATTTTGGGGTGTAATTCCACACATGCCCATGGCATGGGTGAGCAATATATAATTTCAGTGACAACTTTGTGTAATTTTTTTTTTTGTCACTTTTCAATCATTTATGACAAACAAATAATATATTCCATGGACTCAACATGCCTCTCAGAAAATAGCTTGGGGTGTCTACTTCCAAAATGGTGTCATTTGGGGGGGGGTTTGACCTGTCCTGGCATTTTATGCCCAACATCACCCACTCTTCTAACCACTTGAACCACCAAGTCCTTTGACACTTTTTATTTACATGAAAAAAATCATTTTTTTTGCTAGAAAATGACTTTGAACCCCCAAACATTATATATTTTTTTAACGCAGAGGCCCTACAGATTTAAATAGTGGGTGTTACAATTTTTTTCACAAAGTATTTGTGCAGCGATTTTTCAAACGCAATTTTTGGGGAAAAAAACACTTTTTTGAATTTTAATGCACAAAAACTTATTATTTTGCCCAAATGTTTGGTAAATTATAAAAGTTGGTCTCATGCCGAGTGCATAGACACCAAACATGACATGCTTTAAAAATGATGCACACCCGCGAAGCGGCGACAAACTATATATATTTTTAAAAGCCTTTACAGGTTACCACTTTAGATCTGCAGAGGAGGTCTACTGCTAGAATTACTGCCCTCGATCTGATGTTCGTGGTGATACCTCACACGCATGGTGAAATTGTTGTTTACATACGACATGAAACTAATGCTTGCATCAACCTTTGCGTGCGTGCACAGGGGGGCAGGGGTGCATTTTTTTAATTTATTTTTTTATTATTCATTTTGCTTTTTGTTTTATTTTTACACTGTCCCTTTCATCTTTTTCTTTTTTTTATCATTTTTATTTTTAATATCCCCTATGATAAAAATAGGTATTGTCGCATATAATTTTTTTTCATTTTGGGGTCTAATAAACTCTAGATCTTTCCCCAGCCCTTAAAGCATCTGACCACACCAAAATCGGTTTGATAAGATGGTTCCACAATTTCCCAATAGCGCTGTTTATATCTGGCTAAACTGAAGTCACAAAATGCTCGTAGCCTCCGGTTTATTAGGCCATGGAGATGATTGGTGCCATTCTAGTCTTCAATCAGCTCTATGGTAAGCTGGCGGAACCACCAGCTGCATTTTCACTTTCCCCGGTGGGACAGGAGAGCCTGAGAAGACCAGCAACATACTAGTATGTCGCTGGTCCTTGTTGGGCATATATTGTAATGTTCTTTTTTTCATGAAAAAAAAGAATCAATCGGTGGGTATGCCCACCATTAGAAAACCTCCCTTGATCCTCCCACTTCTAATGGTGGGCATAGCCACTTTTTAAAAAAAATATACCGGAGCATAGGGGCAATGCGCCCCAATTTCCACCCACTGCCCCTATGCTCCGGTATATTTGCTCTTTTTTTAACTGTGGTGGTGAAATCACCTCCAACAGCGCTGGATGGGGTCACTGCTTTATATATGGTGGGAGCAAACGCTATTGCTGTCACCCTAAATAAATCAGCTCTGCAGCTGGTGTACCTGAAAATTAAATAAAGATTAATAAAAACAGTAACACATAAAAAAATAATATTCCTGCTAAGAATAAAAAAATAATTACATGTTACATAAAAACATTGCATGCCTGCAAAAAAAAAACCCACTATAATAAACCGCAACAAAACATTACAGATATGCATAAACAACAATAGAGAATGCAATAGAAAGAGAATAGAGAGAAAATGGAGATAGAAAAACAAGAAACGTACAACTGTTTTTGATTTTTATTTTTTTAAATTTTTTTGGTTTTTATAACTTTTTTTTTTTTGGTACGCTTTTTTTTTTATAACAATGAACAATGAACAGTAAAGGTTAGGGTCTCCAAAAATGCGGTGACATCTTTGGAGACCCTGTGAAAGTGTGTCCTATTTCTATGTAGTGCTGTTCCCTACGTTAATACTCAACTAATGAATGGTAGCGCTCGAAACAGTCACCGATGCAGAGACCAGGCTGGCCCAAACAGGTGGGGCAATAATATCGGTGTCACGCCTGTATCCGCGTCGTCGGCAGACACGACATCTTTTTTGGGGGTATCGTTGGGTAGGGGTACCAGGGATGGCATGTGGATAATGCCGTCCATGCAGCCGGCTCACTGCATGTGGATTGGGAACTTGGGGTGCAGAGCCATCTGGATACAGAAGGGCTCTGATGATCTCTTCCTGGAATTGCAGGAGAGGTTCAGTCCGTCCTGACGCTTTGTATAGCACAAAAGAGTTCAGCAAAGGCAATTGAAAGAAGTAAATAGACACTTTTTTGTACCAGCGTCTGGATTTATGGGCAATTAAGTAGGGCGCCAATAACTGGTCATTGAGGTCCACTCCTCCCATATTAAGGTTATATTGGTGGACAGAGAGGGGTTTCTCCACAACACCAGTCGCCCCCTTCTAATTTGGACAGCCGTGTCTGCATGAATGGAGGAAAGAATGAAAACATCCTTTGTATCCCTCCACTTCATCGCAAGCAAATTACCATATCTCAAGCAGGGTCTCTCCCCCGACTAAGTCGGGAATCTACCAGCCGTTGGGGGAAGCCCCGGCGATTAGGTCGCACGATGCCATATGCGCCAATTTGGTGATCAAGTAAGTGACTAAAAAGTGGCATGCTTGTGTAGTAATTGTCCATGTACAAATGGTACCCCTTTCCGAATAAGGGTGACACCAAGCTACACACAATTTTGCCAGCACTCCCCAGTGTCTGGGCATCCTTCCGGCTCTATGCGGCTATCTAGGCCCTCATAAACCATAAAACTACATGTATAGCCTGTGGCCCTGTTAGAGAGCTTATACAACTTGACCCCGTATCTGGCACGCTTGTTGGGGACGTACTGTTTGAAAACAAGATGGCCAGCAAATTTGATCAGGGACTCGTCCACGCACACAACTTGGTTGGGAATAAAATGTGCTGCGAACGTCTGGTTGAAGTGGTTTACGAGGGACCGAATTTTGTAGAGCCGGTCAAATTCAGGGTCTCCATATGGACGATCGAGTTGATTGTCACTGAAGTGCATGAACCGCAGAATCTGCTCGTATTGTGTCCTGGCCATGGAAGCAGAGTAGACATACATGTGATGAATTGAGTCACTGGACCAATATAACCACAATTCAGGTAGTTGATGTATGCCCATGTTGAGGGTGAGGCCCAGAAAGGTCTTAAATTCGGAAACCGTAATTGGTTTCCAATTTCTGGCAAGGGACAAATGGGGATAAGCGGCGATGTATTGACCAGCATATAAATTGCTTTGGTCCACAATAGATCTATAGAGATCTTCGGTGAAATACAGCGAAAAAAAATCAATGGCCCTAAAATCAACTGTATTCACCTGAATTCCGGGTTGGGCAGTGAATGGGGGAAGTATGGGCGCTGCATCAGTGGTGGGTTGCCAATTAGGGTTTGCAAGAGCGTCAGCAAGGGCACTATGGGCTCTGCGGCCTGTGTTCTTCGTCTTTGTGGCTGCGGGGCATTACTCATGCTAGCCACACCAGCTTGAATTGCACTTATGGGACTCACCACGTCACCAAGTGATACTGCAGTGCTGGTTGTATGACCAGATGTACTAGGCTGCTGGTGCTTGCCGGGTCACCAGAAGGGGTAGTGGCGCTAGTACTTGCTCTCTGCTCCATACGAGAGCCCTGCGGTTCATGCACCTTAGCGACAGCTAAACAGGATCTGGTACGCCTGACCTTAGCAGGGACCACCGAATCGTCAGAGCTATCTGTCATGGAGCCGCTGTCGAATACTAACTCGATTGGTGAGTCTGAATCTGACAGTGAGTCTTCCCCATCGCGTAGGCCTCATCACCAGTGTACCTTGGATTAGACATGGCCTCTAAATTTATAGGTACACTAGTGAGACTCACAGGCAAAAAAGTGCACCTGGTTGTCAGAGCCTGTGTCAAATCGCTACCAAATTCACTGTCAGAATTCGCAGGGATCGGGCGTGATCTCTGCGAAGGCTGCAGATATGTGTTCTGTGAGTGGTAAGTGTCAGCGATCTATTGATCCTGCACTTGGGTGGGCTGGGCTGGGCAGAGAGGCTAAACACAGGTGTTAGCAGTTATCTGGGCTGATCCCGCTAACGCTCCCTTTTTTAGAACACTAAATCTAAGGGGGGCGCTAATATAGATCTGATCAGATCGCAGGTATTGATCTGATCAGATATTACAATAATATCTAACACCTACCTAATGTGTGTGTGCGTGTCAGAGTACCTAACTAACTGGCCCTGCCTGGTATTTACGCTGACCCTAAGGCACGCTAAAACCTAACTGGGGTCACCGCCAGGCGATCGGGGGTTAAAACCTATAAAAGGTAAATAAAATGAATATACGGCGGGTAATCAGATGGGGAAAAAAACTAGCTAGCTAGCATCACCTGTGACACTTATTCGGTGATCACAGGTGACGGGGCACTCAAGGGGTTAAAACCTTTATTAGGGGGGCAAGGGGGGTATTTACACTTACCTAGGCCTACTAGTAACCTACCCTAACACTTATTTAGTGTCACAAGGGTCACAAGTACAGCGATCGGTAAAAATCAGATCGCTGCACTATATGACACTGTGACGGGGTGACAGGGAGTGAAGGGGTTAACCAGGGGGCAATCAAAGGGTTAAATGTGCCTATGTGTACTGGTGTCAGTGTGGTGTTGGTGCAACTCACGTTTTTGATGTCTCTCTCTCCTCTCTGCAACGGAAAAGAAAACAGAGAGGGGAGATGACATCACTTCCCCTACCTGTGTTTACATTTCACAGGTAGGGGAAGAAATCCCATTCGCCGGACGATCAACAGGAATAAACCAAAATCTATTGGTCAATTCCTGTTGACTGAATGGTCCTGGAACGAATGGGACCGCCGTGACCGCGCTGGGGGTGCACGCGCGCGCCCCCTAGCTGTGCACGCGATCGACGCCTATTTACGGCGATTCACGCACAGCATTCACACTGCCGCCGTGAATACACGGCAGGCGGTGGGGAACTGGATATGTTGACACCTTAAAGATTAATAAAAAAGAATAACTCTAAGGAATAACTCTGCTTAAAGTATAACTAAAGGCAAAACTTTTTTTTTTGTTTTAGATAGAGTGAAGAAGGATTAGAACACATGTCAGTTTTTATTGATGTCTGTGTCCCCATTAAGGAGATTCGCCCTCTCTATTTATTCTGTTTACCATTATCATTGAAAGTGAAAGTAAAAGAAAATCCCAAACCGTGGGTTGTCCCCAGAAAAGTAATAGAGGGGAACTCTTCCTATGGGGACACTAGTTTGGTTGACCTGAGGGTCCCCAAGTAATTCCCTTAATTTGCAGGTATTTCTACTCACTTCCTGTTTGGCTATGAGACAGGAAGTGAAGAGAAATCTCCACAATGGGACACAGATGGCAAAGGCAATCTGAGCAGAAGATAAGCCCCCCTCTCTTTCCCCACAGCCTTCTGGTCCCAGAAGGCAGCAGCACCATTCACAAAGCACAGCGTGGCTCGCACATGTGCAGTGGGAAGCTGACTGAAGCCACAAGGAGTAACATCCATCTTCCCACAATAAAAATTATGGTGTCAGGAAGTGCAATCAGTGTGTGTAATGTGCAAATAAGGAATACAGAGAGTTTGACAACACGTAAATCAAAGGACTATGGAGGGTATTGTACATGCAGAAAAGCAATGCAGAGGGTCTGACTACGGGCAGTGATGATGTGCATATGTGCAGGATAGGATTGTGGAAAGCATGACCATGAACAGTACAGACAGGAGAGGTGTACAGGGGGTATGATGGTGACCAATATATACAGCAGGGTGTCATAAAAAGGGATTATGCAAAGTCTGGTTCAGGCTAAAAACAAAGATGGTGTACTCACATGAAGCATTGAAGCTAGGAAGGTTGAGTGGCATTAATGCTTCCTCCACCACCTCCAAAGGTTAAATGCTCCCCATTCCTCTGCTACTTCTGCAGCTGATATGAGCAGCGTGTGAAGCAGTTTTGGGAGAGATGTTTGTTAGTAGGGCTGTGAGACAGCCATTGAGAAGTGTCTGTGGGGGTGGATGTAAGTAGGCAGTATGGGTGAGAAAGGAGAAATATGTTGTCCTAACAAAGGGTTAAATATCTCAGGGCTTGTTTTCTGCAATGTATGTTAATCAAGAGGAATTTGAACTTTCATTTTTAAATACTTCCAGTCTACCATAAGTTTATAAACGTCCTCGTACATGAAGGGTGATATTTCGGTCATCTCTTCAGCAATGAACGAGATATAATTATGTTGGGCTGGCAATTCCCTACAAACTAAAAGTAATCCTAGTGGCTAATGAGCCACTGGATTACTTTTACATGCAGTAGAAGGGGTCCCACCCCCTTCCTGCCACTTCCTTTACCGGGCTCTCCTGTGTGAACAGAGAGCCCAGTAAGGATGAGTCTGGCTCTGGGCACATAAAGTAATGGATGTTGTTCCTTCCACTGTGTGACATCAGAAACAGGGCTGATGTTCACCCCTTGTAATAGCAATAAAGTTGATTGAAAGAATAAATAATAGAGGTAAAGTGTAAAAAAAGTAAAAATAATGAAAACATTTTCAACCAGTTGCCGACCAGCCACTGTATATATACGGCAGTAGGCCAGCTCTATTGCACAAACCGCTGTACCCGCGCGGCGGTCCGAGCATTTGAAACTGTGGGCGCAGGCCATGGGAGCGCACCCGCGGGTTCTGCGGACTCTATGTCCACCTGCCACCCACAATCACGGTACACAGAGGCAGAATGAGGATCTGCCTATGTGTCAGGAAAAGTCCCTCCAGCTGGTGGCGCTGTGGCTCAGGGGTCCATGGGCTGCAGTTCCAGTATCCACCAGCAAGTGTCAGTAAGGGCTCACCTGTTGATGACTCCTGGATCCATGGGCTGCAGTTCCAGTGGCCACCAGTGGGTGTCTCCCAGCAATGAGAGGCTCATGAGTCACCACCTGATGCTCATGACTGGAAGGACATATAAACCTTGTCTGCCATATGCTGGGTGCCTTGGTGTTTGCTCTCCTCATGCCTCTGAAACCTGAGTCCTGAAACCTGAATCCTGAAACCTGAAGTCTGAACCCTGAATCCTGTCCTGTCCTGCTCCCGGTTCCCTCTGACTGATCTTTCGTGTATTACCCTGGCCTGGCTTAAAGTTTATGGTTTTGACATCTCCTTACACACGGTTAAGTAGTTTCACTATTTCTGTGCTTTTGGTTGGCTACACAGTTTTGCTGTTTTGGTTGTGCGTTTAGTTCACTGTTTACTTACCTTGTAATTAACCATTTTATTTCACTTATGCTTGTGTTTGGTATTTTCTGTGCAGTACACACATTTCTGGTCACACCAGTTCATGACATAACGCCAAGGCACCCAGCATATAGCAGACAAGGTTTATTTGTCCTTCCAGTCATGAGCATCAGGTGGTGACTCATGAGCCTCTGATTGCTGGGAAACACCTGTTGGTGGCCACTGGAACTGCAGCCCATGGATCCAGGAGAATTCAACAGGTGAGCCCTTACTCACACTTGCTGGTGGATACTGGAACTGCAGCCCATGGACCCCTGAGCCACAGCGCCACCAGCTGGAGGGACAGAACCCTGTTCTGTAAGGGGGCAACTTTGATATCTGCTGTTCCTAGTGATCAGAAACAGTGATCTCTATGTTGTCCCAGGAAGTCCAGCCCCCACACAGTTAGAACACACCCAGGGAACACAGTTAGCCCCTTGATCGCCCACTAGTGTTAACCCCTTCCCTGCCAGTGTCAATTATACATTAATCAGTGCATTTTTATAGCACCGATCAATGTAATAATGTCACTGGTCCCCAAAAAGTGTCACTTGGGGTCAGATTTGTCCTCCACAATGTTGCAGATCACTGACATTACCAGTAAAAACATAAAAAAGCCCATAAATCTATCCCCTATTTTGTAGACGCTATAACTTTTGCGCAAACCAATCAATATACGCTTATTGTGATTTTTTTGTAAATATTTTATTATAATTTTTCATGTGACAACACTGAAGAAATGACACTTTGCTACAATGTAAAGTAGTGAGTGTGCAGCTTGTATACCAGTGTAAATTTGCTGTCCCCTCAAAATAGCTCAACACACAGCCATTAATGTCTAAACTGCTGGCAACAAAAGTGAGTACACCCCTAAGTGAAAATGTCCAAATTTGTCCCTAAGAGTCAATACTTTATGTGGCCACCATTATTTTCCAACACTGCCTTAACCCTCTTGGGCATGGAGTTCACCAGAGCTTCACAGGTTGCCACTGCAGTCCTCTTTCACTCCTCCATGATCACATCTTGGAGCTGGTGGATGTTAGAGACCTTGCACTCCTCCACCTTTCATTTGAGGATGCCCCACAGACGCTCATTAGGGTTTAGGTCTGGAGACATGCTTGGCCAGTCCATCACCTTTACCCTCAGCTTCTTTAGCAAGGCAGTGGTCATCTTGGAGGTTTGTTTGGGGTCATTATCATGTTGGAATACTGCCCTGCAGCCCACTCTCCAAAGGGTGGAGATCATGCTCTGCTTCAGTATGTCACAGTACGTGTTTGCATTCATGGTTCCCTCAATGAACTGAAGCTCCCCAGTTCTGTCAGCACTCATGCACCCCCAGACCATGAAAACTCCCTCCACCATGCTTGACTGTAGGCAATACACAATTGTCTTTGTACTCCTCATCTTGTTGCAGCCACACACGCTTGACACCATCTGAACCAAATACGTTTATCTTGGTCTCATCAGACCACAGGACATGGTTCCAGTAATCCATGTCCTTAGTCTGCTTGTCTTCAGCAAACTGTTTGCAGCTTGTCTTGTGCATCATCTTTAGAAGAGGCTTCCTTCTGGGACGACAGCCATGTAGACCAATTTGATGCAGTGTATGGCATATGCTTTGAGCACTAACAGGCTGACCCCCCACCCCTTCAACCTCTGCAGTAATGCTAGCAGCACTCATACTTTTATTTACCAAAGACAACCTCTGTATATGAAGCTGAGCATGTGCACTCAACTTCTTTGGTTGACCATGGTGAGGCCTGTTCTGAGTGGAACCTGTCCTGTTAAACCGCTGTATGGACTTGGCCACTGTGCTGCAGCTCAGTTTCAGTGTCTTGGCAATCTTCTTATAGCCTAGACCATCATTATGTAGGGCAACAATGCTTTTTTTCAGATCCTCAGAGAGTTCTTTGCCATGAGGTGCCATGTTGAACTTCCAGTGACCAGTATGAGAGAGTGAGAGCGATAACACCAAATTGAACACACCTGCTCTCCATTCACACCTGAGACCTTGTAACACTAACGAGTCACATGACACCGCAGTGGGAAAATGGCTATTTGGGCCCAATTTGGACATTTTCACTTAGGGGTGTACTCACTTTTGTTGCCAGCGGTTTAGACATTAATGGCTGTGTGTTGAGTTATTTTGAGGTGACAGCAAATTTACACTGTTATACAAGCTGTACACTCACTACTTTACTTTATAGCAAAGTGTCATTTCTTCAGTGTTGTCACATGAAAAGATATAATAAAATATTTACAAAAATGTGAAGGATTTACTCATTTTTGTGAGATACTGTAAGTAGAAGAATACATATTGGCCCAAACAAATGAATACATTTGTTTTTTTTATAGGATATGTATTATAGCAGAAAGTAAAAAATATTGTTTTTTCAAAATTGTCTTTTTTTGTTTATAGCGCAAAAAATAAAATCCACAGAGTTGATCAAACACCACCAAAAGAAAGCTCTATTTGTGGGAAAAAGGGACATCAATTTTGTTTGGGTACAGCAGCAAATGACAGCGCAATTGTCAGTTAAAGCGACGCAGTGCCATATTGCAAAAAATGGTCTGGTCATTAAGGGGGTAAAACCTTCCGGGGTTGAAGTGGTTAAAGTGCCCCCCATTCTCTTATACAAATGCATACACACAATGTAGGGCCCAGATGCATATGTAAATTGCGATCACACCACACATGTGAGGTATCGCAGCGAACGCCAGAGAGAGAGAAATAATTTTACTATCAGAACTCCTGTGTAACTTTAAACTGGTAGCCTGTAAAGGCTGTTAACCCTTTCGATGCCAGGTCCGTAAAGCGTACGGACCTACAGAACTGCTTGCAGGTGGCTAGGTCTGTATGCGGTACGGACCTACATTCCTCCTCTGTTATAAGTTCATGGCACTTCAGTGACCATAAACTTATATCAGAAATGTTCAGCAGACTCTGCTGAACAAAACAATAGCTCTGATTAGCAGCTAACATACTGATGATCAGAGTTATTCAGCTAAAATGATATCCCCCGTCCGCCGCCTCTTTACCTGTCACCCACTGCTTCCTCCCCTCCTGCACTACCTGAAATGATCGCTCTGCCCCCCCATCACACTGTCCTCTACCTACTACATCTACCCCCCCAGCACTAATTTTCACCCTCAGCATCAGCGCCCTACCCCCCCCCCCTCCGCCAGCACGGATCTCCGTGGATCCTTTGCAATTGCTAGCTCCCTCTGCTTCCATTCCCACCGTCAATTGCAGAGTTAAACTTTTTTTGTTCTTAAATTATGTCCCCCCCACTGACATTCCCTTCAGTGCCCCCCTTCGCTCACCGTTCCCTCCCTGCAGCTCTGCAAGCCGGCATTCCCCGCAGCTGCTGTCTGGGAGATCGACGAGAGGAGTGTGATAGGATGGAGAGCGGGGGGGGGGAAAGGGGGTTGGTAAACATATGTTTACCAACCCCCTTCTTTTCCTGAATAAACAGAGTGATCAATAAATTCATTCATCACTGACACCGAGTAAACTCTATGCAGACTATGCATTCATTACAGTGTAGCCCAGGATTCAGAGAAAGGGACTGTCTTTCGTCCCTTTCTCTGTCTCAAAAAACAGACATTATGGGTCTGTTTAGACCCCTGATGTCTCTTCAAACCCCCCCCCCCCCACAAAAAAAGTAAAAAAAAAAAAGTGTAAAAATTAAAAACCTAATAAGGGAAAATATTTGACATACATCTAAATCTCCCTTGCCACTGAATTTCAATCTGCGTTTGGACCGTGCTTCAGAAGCTACTGACAGGCATTAGAGGTGTGTTTAGACCCCTGGTGTCTCTCCAACCCCCCACCCCAAATAAAAAATTGAAAAAAAATTGAAAAAAATTGTAAAAATAATAAACATAATAGATTTCGATTTAGACATGCATCTAAATCGTC
>BLSH010244563.1:93041-114609 GCA_018402905.1 Glandirana rugosa
ACACTCAAGTCCTTGTAAGTGGGAGTACCTACAGTACCTACAACTATACCTACCCCGACGGATTTGTCCTTGCGTACCCTGTGGATTCGTAAAGACAAGTCGACGACACAGAGTTGACTGTAGTTCCTCTAACAGACATACTCCTACGTACCTTGTGGACACGATTTGTGTCCGAGTGACATCATACTGGGAGTACTTGCTCCGGAATCCAGAACAAATCACAACTCGCTTGGGCCTGACATTGCAAGCCCAGGCATGGCTTGAAATCCCACAGGCACCGTGCCTGGGCCTGGGCCTGTAAAGTTTTTAGCAAGCCCACCCGAACGATTTTTGAAATGTCCGGGTCCGGGTCCGTGCCACGGACACCCTAAAGTTCGGTACGGACCCGAACGTTACAGTCCGGGTTCGCTCAACACTAAACAAGACCTAAGGCCTCGTTCATGAGGGTCATACTACAGTGAGCCTGTGTTTAGCACAGGTGTTCCATGCATCCTCATACAGACAATCTCCTTGATGTCAGTTGAGACACAGCAGCTGAACAGAAATGCTTAGGTGTCCCATGCGTTCCTGTTTAGGCAGCCCCATCCATATCAACATCCATGACATCCATGAGGGTGAATGTTCCTGAACTCACACTGTCTGCGTTTTGGGCCATACAACTACACCTGCACAGATGTCAGATCTGTATTTGCAGCCCCTGCGTCCAATTGACATGAGTAGGACTGCCTGCACAGGGGTGCACAGAATACCTGGGGGATGTACGCTCCATGTAAGCAAGGCCTTAGTAGGAATTTAGCAAGAATTTTGTAGGTTATGCCGTGTTTATGTGTGCAAATAGCGATTTTATGTTTTTTAGTGAAAAAACAATTTTATAAACGTTTGCATAAATATTGCATGGCCTTAAAAATCATTAGAACCTTCTTTTGATTCTGCTGGTCATGTGTTTTCAGAAACTATATGGTTTGGGGGGTCATTTACAATCTATGAAAGCTGTAAGTGAAAAATGTAAACCTTTAAAATGTATAAATATTTGTTATTTATTAACTCAACAAAGGTTAGGATTTTATATTTAGTAAGAATTTAGCAAGAATTTTGCAAAATGTGCTGTGTTTATATCTGCTAATAATGATTTTAGTATATTTATAGCGAAAATATTGGTTTGATAAACATTTGCGCCAATATAGCAGGGCATTAAAAAACAGTAGTGCCTTTTTTTTTATTCTACAGTTCATGTGCTTTCAGAAAATATATGGTTTGGGGGGTCTTTTACAAATTCTGAAAGCTGTAAGAGAAAAGGGAAAATCTCCAGATTTTTAGAGACATTTTTGCATATGTTCAATTTCCACCATTTTGCAAAAAGGTGCAATTTAAAATGTATAAATATTTGTTATTTATTAACTCAGCACAGGTTAGGATTTTATATTTAAAAATTTAAAATTTTCTTATATTTAGTAAGAATTTAGCAGGAATTTTGCAAAATGTGCTGTGTTTATATCTGATAATAATGATTTTAGTATATTTATAGCGAAAATATTGTTTTGATAAACATTTGCGCCAATATTGCAGGGCATTAAAAAACAGTAGCACCTTTTTTTTGTTTTTCTACAGTTCATGTGCTTTCAGAAAATATATGGTTTGGGGGGTCTTTTACAAATTCTGAAAGCTGTAAGAGAAAAGGGAAAATCTCCAGATTTTTAGAGAAATTTGGATATTTACATTTTTGCATACATTTGTTTTCACCATTTCACAAAAAAGGCATAACTTAAAATGTACAAATATTTGTTATGTATTAATTCAACACAGGCTACACTTTTATATTCAGTAGAAATTTAGCAGTAATTTTGTAAAATGTGCTGTGTTTTCATATGCTAATAATGATTTAAAAAAATGGTGTAAACAAATCAGTGTTCACAGCAGCGCATGTACAAGAAGTGTATATGACCATCACAAATCAAGAAAGTGCAAGTGCATATGAATCATAATTAGACAGTCCAAAAGTCCATAGTGTCACACAGTGTTGAGCTTAATCTGACACCAACCACTCTTCCTCCACCGATGTGCAAAAGTGCAAATAACACCCAAAAATTACTGAGGCTCACCAGAGGTCCAGTGAAATCAGTTTATATATGGAAATCACTCAATATAGGACACGCAAGCATAAGCCTCCACTCCAGATGTCCAGTGTAATCAGCTTATCAAAAGGAAATCACTCCATATAGAATCACTCCATATAGGACAAGTAAGCAACAGTTCCACTCCACGGATTCCAGGCAGGGTCATTAAAGGGAATATAAGCAAAAAGAGCCTCTCATAGCAAAAAAAAATTAAAACCACTCTTATTTAAGAACAATTGCGCTTACATTCATTAAAGATCAAGATCGCTTGTGTACAATCATAGACTCTCTGTTAGTGTTCGCGTTCAATATGAATCAGCATCCATCTGTCACGATGACACACCATCACACATCCAGCTAGGCTTAGAGTTGTCGTATAGCCATGCCCTTAATGTTTCATCATATTCGACTTGATCACAAAGGTTGGCTATGCAACGGGACCACTCAGCTTAAATATGTGCTCCTCTATCCACCAGATAGCAGACAGTCTACAATTGTGTCCTATATTGAGTAATTTCCTTATATAAGCTGATTTCACTGGACCTGTGGTGAGCCTCAGTAATTTTGGGTGTTATCTGCACTATTGCACATCGGTGGAGGAAGAGTGGTTGGTGTCGGATTAAGTTCAACACTGTGTGATACTATGGACTTTTGGACTGTCTAATTATGCACACTGATTTATATGCACTTGCACGTTATTGATTTTTGATGTTCATATACACTTATTGTACATGCGCTGCTGTGAACACTGATTTATTTGTTTACACCATTTTTTGATTTCAATTTTAAAAGCAGCAACATTTAATGAGTAGACTTATTAGGAATATTAGTGTAGCGCGGTTGTTTTCATTACATATTAATAATGATTTTAGTGTATTTTTAGCAAAAATATTGGTTTGATAAACATTTGCACAAATGTTGTAGGGCCTGAAAATCAGTAACACCTTTTGTTTTTTTTGTTTTTTTAAGTTCAATAGTATTTATTAAGGTTTTTATCAGAAAGAGAATTTAAAAGGAAAAAAATTACAGCTTTCTTTAACATAACAAGCCATATTTTGGTACAAGCTTAGTTGACAATTCTTTAAGTGAATACATTTAAACCGTAGAGGTTAACATTTTCAGGATAAGGACACACAGTACAAGATTTTTGATATCAGATACTCACTATAGTAATAACCCTCTTATGGATCTACCATTGAAAAAAAAAAAGGAAACTCCAACATTACTGCCTACAATGGGGAAAAGATCATTCTAGAGACCTCTCTAAACTGTAAAACAAGTAGGCACTGTGGGAGCAGACCTACCACCCCTATGGGATCCTGCTGTGGTCTGTCCGCTTGAGCCTCCAGTGCCCACCCTTCTAGTATCTCCTTATAGTTCCTTAGTATCGGCTCTCTCAAAGAAGCATTTCCTCTTGTCAGGTTATGAGATAACACAAGTGTTCTGATATCTTGAGAACTAAGTTAAACTATAACCATCTCAAACCAATAAAAGAAGAAGGGAAGAACGGGAATAGCAGGAAAGAGAATAGAAGAAAGGAAAGAAAAGAGAAAGTAGAAATAGAAACTAGTTCATCCAAGGATACTCAGGCAGACCCCCCCCCAAACCCAGTCACTGTTTCACTAGAAGGTAGCTAGATGGCAACACCCATATATGTCGCCCATGGCTCCCAAATGTTCCTGAAAAAGCCCATTTTATCCTGAATGGTACTCGCTACTTTTTCTTGTGCCATCAACCAAGATATCTTCTGTTTTGCTTGTTGGTATGATACTGACGAGGTTTTCCAGCTTTTAGTTATTGTTAATTTCGCTCCCAACAAGATGAACATAATGAGGGCCTAACAGCACCTGGATGCCCCTGGGACACTTTGGTTTAGGAAGCCCACCAGCGGGCTCTGGTGTATGGGTAACCTTGTTAGTTTACGTAATAATCTGAAAATAGAATTCCAGAACCTCCTGATCCTGGGGCATTCCCGAAGGATATGTAGAATAGTGCCTATGTGGCTACAATTTCTAAAGCAAAGGGAAGATACCGAAGAGTACATCTTAGCCAGTCTAGTGGGTACCATATACCATATGGTCAGAGTTTTGACGTTCGCCTCCATCAAGGACACATTGCACATTCCTTTGAAGGCTTTGTAAAATGTTGTATGCCCTGTGTCTAGGTCCCAATCCAGCTCTAGATCCCTCTCCAAACTGATCATATACAGGCGTTAATCCAAGGGTTCCACCAGGCCCAAATAAACCAGCGAAATCCCTCCCCTCATGTCCGTTATCTGGGAGCACCACATCTCGTAAGGTGTCATTTCCAGACCCTTAGACTTATGAAATGAGTGATTTAGTTTAGTCTAAAGAATTCAGAAGGTGGCATCTCAAGTTTGTTGATGCAGTGTTTATGAGACAGAGGGCCACTAGGGCTAACAAAATGTCCAATCCTCTACAGGACCTTTTTGAGTCACCATCTTAAGGCCTTAATATCTTCACCCGGAGGAAAGAGGGGATTGTTAAAGAGGTATGCAAGTGGGCGCCAGGGAGAGGTAATCTTCTTTTGCTTAACTATACGGTTGTGGATTGCAAGTGCATGTGAAAGAGTGGGAGCCATAATTGGTGGGCATAATTTTGAGGGACACCAGGCAAGGTAGTCCGGAGTATGTCTAGGAATGGCCTGCCTCTCTATGGTCACCCAATCTGGTTTAATACCTCTAGAATATATTACCGAGAATTGAGCCAGCTGTGCAGCTTGGTAATACCACCAGATGTGTGGCAGTCCTAAGCCCCTTTTCCTTTTAGATCTATTGGACCATACAAAAGGGAAGTATTTTTTCACTTGAGCCAGATCTGTGGGCAGAATGTTCACATTAAGTGCACATTAAGATTTAGATAAGTTTACTCTGAGGCCCGAGATCTTGCTAAATTTGTCGAGTATACGCAGCAGATTTGGCGTGGAGGTTAGAGGAGAGGTAAGGAATAAAAGAACATCATCCGCAAACAATGCACATTTATGGGAGGTTTTGCCACAGGATACCCCTTTAATATCTAAACTTTCCCTCAAAGCCATGGCTAAGGTTTCAATCGCTATAGCAAATAGAAGGGGGGGGGCAAGGGACATCCCTGTCTGGTGCCTTTCTCTATCCGTAACGTGTCTGAGAACTGTCCACAGAACCTCACCCGTGCACTTGGTTGATTATAAAGTGCTTTTAAGACTCCTAAAAAATTT
The DNA here is from genome assembly GCA_018402905.1 of Glandirana rugosa. Lineage (NCBI taxonomy): Eukaryota > Metazoa > Chordata > Amphibia > Anura > Ranidae > Glandirana > Glandirana rugosa. Next base: position 98,372 of record BLSH010244563.1, read on the forward strand.
TGGCCGAATCCCCTTCTATCTAGCAGTATAAACAGGTAATCCCAAGAAGCGGAGTCAAAATCTTTGTGGATATCTACAGAAAGTAAGAAGCCCTCCTGGGGAGGGCTCCCATCCCATCTTGAGCTCATTACCGATATAGGGTCAATCGCCCTCCTCACCTGATCCTGCCCCTGTCTGCCTGAAATGAAGTTAACTTGGTCTTTATGAACATAGTTCTCAATAAACAAAGATAGCTGGTTAGCTAGAACCTTAGTCATTATTTTCAGGTCATTATTTATTAGTGAAATTGGTCTGTAACTGCTCACCTCACTCGGATCTTTGCCCGATTTAGGAATAACCTTAATGTATGCTAGATTGCTAGCTGGGTCTAGATGTTGACCTCCACTCAGAGTATTGAAGAGCTGGGCCAAGTGAGGAACCAGGACCGTAGAAAATGTCTTATAGCATCGATTCGAAAAACCATCAGGACCAGGTGCGGAATTAGGTTTTAATTCCTTAATAACCCGTAATATCTCCGCGTCCATCATCGCTCTGTGGTCAGCCGTAAGGCCAGGGAGAGAGATGTTACCCAGAAAGGCCTGTAATTTAGATCTATCTATAGGGGTATTGTTTGCATACAGTTTGGAGAAAAAGTCCTGAAACGTATCCAAAATGACTGAAAGATTCTGTGTTAAAGCACCAGACAGGGATTTGATTTTGGGGACAGAAAGTAATTTGTATTTAGGAGAAAGCCTCAACGCTAGGCCCGTTCCAATCCTGTCATTAGTAAGATAGAGGCGTCCTCCCGACCAGTTCAGATATTTCTCCGCTGAGGACGCTAATGCCAAGTTGAGGGAAAGCTTAGCTTTATCTAGTCTAGAAAGGGTTTCACCTGTGGGCTTTCGTTTATGGGCCTTGCTCGCCTTACTGAATTCTTCCTCTAACTTTAAGATATCAATTTGGCGTTCGCGTTTGACCTTGGCTCCCAGCTGGATCAGTGAGCCCCTAATGACAGCCTTATGACCTCCCCATAGAGTGCCTGGAGAAACATTCTCTGTGTCATTAATTCAAAAGTATTCTTTAATATCTTTCTCAATTAAGGTACAATGTACTGGGTTTTCTAATAGGGACTCATTGAGCCGCCAGGGCCTGGGTCCACTCGTGGGTTGCGATTTATCTAACAATATTACTACCATAGAATGGGCGGACCACACTACATCCCGAGTTTTAGCCTTAGTGACTTTGGAAATGTCACTCATGGGGACAAAGATGTGATCTGTCCTTGCATAAGTATTATGTGGGGCCGAAAAGTGTGTATAGTCTTTGGCGGTGGGGTTCAGATCACTCCAAATATCCACCCACCCTACTGAGTGCAAAAACCTAGCTATTTTTAAGCCTTGTTTAGGGGGTCTCTTGCAGCGTGGTATTCCAGAGGTCAACTTATCCAGCATAAAGTCAAATGGGACGTTGGTGTCCCCTCCCCTCCCTTCTAGGTATGGAGAGAGTGCCTTAAATATTTTCGTAAAAAAAGGCTGCCTGGCCCTTGTTAGGAGTGTAGAATGAGACAAAGGAATATATTTGGCCTGCAATCTCTCCTTTGACCAAGATATAACGTCCCTCGTAATCCCTGGTTACCTGGGTGATATTGCACCTGAAAAGAAGACCGCCACTCCTCTCTGTTTAGTGTCTGCATTTGCTAAGAAAAATATTGGGTACTTTTGATGAAGAAACTTGGGATTGTAGCTTTTGGGAAAATGTGTTTCCTGTAGTAATAATATGTCTATGTGCTGAGTATGGTAACTTTGGAACGCCTTGCGTCTCTTCATCTGTGAATTTAGGCCCTGTGTGTTATGACAGACCAGTGTGAGGGTCCCCATAGTTTGTTGTGTATCAATAATGGACATGAGGGGAGAATATTATTGCTCTTTTGAAAGCACCTACCCCAACACCGGAAGTATAGATTTCGAGATGGACTGGAGTTTCCTGACACCGGACCTCGTTGTATTGGAGAGATGAGAAGGTCCACCTAAGCATCCACGGGCAAAACATATTATAGCAGTAAAGAAGAAGAAACTGGGTTAAATAACGCATTGCAGGATGTTGGAGATGAAAAATAAAGAGAGAAGGAGAAGGAGAAGGAGAGAGGAGCAGAGAAGGAAGGACAGAAAAACGAATAAACCATTTTAATGTGTGTGTCTGCTGTCTAGTTAACCAGTGGATATATAGGTCCTGAAAAGGACCCATTTTCACCAGGAGAGGATCTGGACCTGCTTAGGCCCTCTCTAGATCTCTTGAAAAGAGATCTGGTAACAATGCGACCTGAAAAGGGTTGCAAACCCGATGTCACCAGGGGTGGTGAGGCCTCTAGTAACACCCGGTGGAGGAGCATATAGTTCCGCCCCAACCAAGGGAGTCTACTAGCCAAATGTCAGTATATTTTGAACCCCGTCAGAACTAAAAGCTAACAATAACCGGGGGAATAAACATCAAAACTGTTAAGAAGCAAAGAGATTGTGGTGAGACAACAAAAAAAATAAAATAAAGGAGGGGGGAAAAACCCCAGTCTTGCCTGTTGAATAGGTACATATCAAAGACTCAAAGTCCAGTCCTTTATATTGTACAACCATGCTCTTGTGTAACCTGTCTGGCTATTATAACCAAGGGGTGAATAACAAAAAACACACCAATCATCTACCGTGTTTATAATGTGGAGCATAGTTCAGCAGTCCCCTATATCGAAGACTAGAAACGCTACTCTGTACTTGGACCTGGTTACCAGGCTGAGGACAGAGCATAAAAGGACCATTAGATAATGGGTACAAAATAAAGGCTGTGTGATCTTCCCAGGGAAGTAGCACCAGACTGTGCTCAGATGATTTCCTGGAGCCTGAGTCATTGATGATGTAAGATCCTATAGGAACCTGTAAGAAAGATTTAGGCCATCGGCCTATGGTGTTCACTTGTCACCAAGGTATCAGCAATCTGCAGAGGTGAGGACAGAGTTATCCTTCCCATAACTGGAAGTTTAGAAATGTTTCTCGTAACTATCCAGAAACAGTCTTACTCAGCGTGGAGGTTCGGAGTCCCTCTGCCTCTTGGGTTGTTGTTTATTCCAAAGCCGGGAGAGCAGACTGCCAGGAGGTGGTCTCTTTGAGGAGTTTTGACGGAGATCTGGGGGCGTGAGTTCCATAGGATCCTGCTCAATGAGGCCCAATTCCTTTAGGATGCGCTCTCCTTCTTGGAAATTAGCAAAACCATGGGTCTTATTCTGGAATGTAAATTGTAGTCTAAACGGGAAAGACCACCAGTATTTCAGAGCCTTCTGTGAAAGTATTGATAAAAGTGGCTTGAGTTTTCTCCTCTTCTGTATGGTGGTTGGTGAACACTTGTATATTATGCCCCTGGATTGCGAGTGTTCCAGCGGAACACAATTTTTTCCATTACCGCCTCCTTTGTGGGGTAATAATGAGGTTTGACTATGACGTCTCTAGGGAGACCATCCTGGCGTTGTGGTTGTAGAGCCCTGTGGCCCTATCAAGTTCCAGAGAATGAGGAGGAATATCTGGTAGCAGATCTTTTATAAAGTTTTTGACTGCTTAGTGAACATCCAAAATAGACTCAGGTAGACCTCTTATGCGGAAGTTATACCGTCTACTACGATTCTCAAGTTCATCTATTTTAGAGAGAGCCCCTTCAAGTTGATCTTGCAGAGATTGTAAGCAATATGTGTTTTGGTTAATTCTTGCAACCGTCTCATCCACAGACTGTTTGATCGCGTCAATTCTGGTGCCCAGGTTAGTAAGATCAGCTTTAATAGAGGAGGTAATCTGTGCTGCATTGTGGGCTAGACCCGCTGCCAGCATCTCAGAAAATCTGTTAAGAAGCTGACCCATGTCAGGGATTTGGCATTGAGGTTCTGGCCCTCTGTCTGATTCCTGTAATATGCCCATGGGACTATGAGCATAAGGGGTTGAGGAAATGTCTCCCATAACTCTCCCCAGCAATGATTTTGTGGATGCAGGGGAGACAGGAATGTCCAGTAATCTGTGTAGTTGTGTCCCTGGGGTAGCTGGAGCCTCCTGTGCATTAATAGGACTATGAACCAAAGTATCAAGCGTGTCCGTATCCCTCTCCCCGCATGGCAGCGTAGCGGTGGCCATCTTGGAGTTCCTAGGCCTCTGTGCAGGGAACACTGACTGTTTACCTCCTTCTTTGTTGTTTTATGGTGGTCTCTGGGCATGAGGAGATGGTCTCCAGTTCCCCCTTAGCGCTGGTGTGCAAACCGGGGTCCGGTGATCGCTGGGTGATGGCTGGAGAGCTCACTCTCGGTCAGGGAGGCACGGAGCTCCGAGCTAGTGCGTCCTGCTCGATAGCCCGCACATGCGCACTCCCAACACCTTTTTTTTATTCTACAGGTCATGTGCTTTCAGAAAATATATGGCTTTGTACCAATTCTGAAAGCTGTAAGAGAAAAGGGAAAACTTCCAGATTTTAAGAGAAATTTGGATATCTACATTTTTACGCATGTTTGATTTTCACCATTTCGCAAAATGGCGCATTTTAAAATCTACAAATATTTGTTATTTATTAACTCAATATAGGTTAAGCTTTTATATTTATCAGGAATTTTCTAAAATTTGCTGTGTTTTTATCTGCTAATAATGATTTTAGGTATTTTCAGTGAAAATATTGATTTGATAAACATTTGCGCAAATATCACGGGGCCTTAAAAATCAGTAGCACCTTTTTTATTTCTACTGGTCATGTGCTTTCATAAAATATATAGTTTGGGGGGTCTTTCACAAACTGAAAGCTGTAAGGGAAAAATAAAAAGGCAATGGAAAAATAGCAAAGATGGTCTGGCCACCTGAGTGGAGCACAGGGCCTGGCAGTGAAAGGGTTAAAGCACTGCCTATGGAGATTTTTAGGTACAATAATCTAGCGCTGTTCCACAGGCAGACACAATTTTAAAGCATGACATGTTTGGTATCTATTTACTTGGCGTAACAACATATTTTATATTTTACCAAACAATTTGGTATTATATTGTGTTTTTGTGCATTAAAATTCTTTAACTACTTCAGATCCGTGCTATAGCCGATTGATGGCTACAGCGCGGACCTACTTTGCTGGGGTGCCGTCAATTGACGTCCGCCCCTTTGCGCGCTCCCTGCGCGCCCTCACGGCTGCCGCCGGTGTGCTCTCGCACCAGCCACGCACTGCATGAGCATGTCCATGGGTCGGGCGGACTCGATGTCCGTCAGCTACCCACGATCGCCTAATAGAGAGGCAGAATGGGGAACCACCAATGTAAACATGGTGGTTCCCCTTCTGTCAGGGACATAACTGAGATCTACTGATCCCTGTACTCGGGATCAGTTAAATCTGTTATGTCCCTGCCTGCCCAGCCCCCACACAGTTAGAACATGATGAGGGAACACAGTTAACCCCTTGACTGCCCCCTGCAGGTTAACCCCTTCCCTGCCAGTGACATTTATACAGTAATCAGTGGCTATTTTTTAGCTTTGATCGCTGTATAAATGTCATTGGTCCCAAAAAAGTGTCAAAAGTGTCTGACATGTCCGCCACAATATTGCAGTCCTGATAAAAATCGCAGATCGCCGCCATTACTAGTAAAAAAAAATAAAAATGCCATAAATCCATTCCCATAGTTTGTAGACACGATAACTTTTGTGCAACCCAATCAGTATGCACTTATTAAGATTTTTTTACCAAAAATATGAAAAAGAATATATATTGGCTTAAACTGATAATTTTTTTTAATATATTTTTTGGATATATATTATAGCAAAAAGTAAAAAAATAGTTGCAAAATTGTCGCTCTTTTTTTTTGTTTATAGCGCAAAAAATAAAAATCGCAGAGGTGATCAAATACCACACAAAGAAAGCTCTATTTGTGAGGGAAAAAAATGAAAAAAACGTTGTTTGGGTACAACGTCATAAGACCGCGCAATTGTAATTCAAAATGCGACAGCGCTGAAAGCTGAAAATTGGTCTGGGCAGGAGGGGGGTTTAAGTGCCCAGTAAGCAAGTGGTTAAAGTATATTTTTTTCAAAAAAAAATTGGGGTTGAAAAACTGCTGTGTAAATATTGTGTGACATAAAAATATGCAACACCCAGCATTTTATTCTCTAGGACCTCTGCTTGAAAAAAATATACCATGTTTGGGGGTTCTAAGTAGTTTTCTAGCAAAAAAAATATGTTATTTACATGTAGGAGAGGAATGTTAGAATTGGCCCTGACTGGAAGTGGTTAAATTGATCAGAAGAGCTTGCAGCATGTCGCAAGGCATGCAAAAGAAACATAGAAAAGTAAGACTTTTTTTACATTTATTTTTAGGTCTTACGTGTGCATGAGAACACACAACAAAGTGTTTATTTTTTTTCAAATTTGACAGCAAAAGTGGAAATATAGTTCAGTGGCATGCGGTAAGATGCTGTTTTCTGCAATAGGACACCATGTCCAAAGCTATGCATATCTCAGACTGGACTAAAAGAACTATTTACTAAGAGATATGACTGCTGTGAGCAGCAAAATTCTGCTGTTAGCAGAAAATTACAATTCTGCAGATTGAAGTGGAGAGGTAATTTTAATAACATTACAATATAGCAAGTGTATAGACTTTACAATTTTCCTTTTTTCATTTGCTATTTTAGTCCTACGAAAGTGGAGTTACCCTTTAAACCTGTATGGACAGGCTGCAATTTCTGAGTGACTCAGTGGGCATATTATGTCTAAAAATAACATTTTACTGTCTTGACTCAGAGACTGGGGAGGAAAATAATTTATGCTTTTAGCACCACCGCAATTTCATAAGTATTGAGCAGTCATTTGCATCTAAAAAAAAAAAAGAGCATCTGTATAGTGCTAATCCAGATGAGCCACTGAAATGGTTTGTGATTTCTCTTCTCACCTGAAGATGACACATCTCACTCACCTAGCACTTACCAACACACCTTAAGGTACTTCAAAGAATTTATTAGGCCAAGCATGTCCTAAAGGAGGAGAGGTTTGGCAAGTGTACCAACAATCAATAAGACAACAGCATTGCTATTATTATCATTTACCTAGCAGCAGTATATATATATAAGACAGTCCTAACTTGCTATAACAGTCCAACTTTTACCACACTGGCATGTAATTGATGAAAAAAAAACTGGCCGACAAAGTTGGAGCTCTTGAAGAAAGCACAACATTTGCCAGCAGGCAACATGTTAACTTGTATGATGTAAGTCTCTTACCCGTCCAAGGGCACTCTCTTTTGGGTCTACAGACACTTGTTCATCTAGTAGAAGCAGCAGCTCAGTCTCTTTCCCAAACACATGCTTGCTTCCAGGATCATCCCCTGTCATGTAAGCTTTGCATAAAGTATGATGGCAGCACCAGTCTCTGTCAGACCTCTCCCCTTGTGCAGCACAGCTCCGGATAGCGCCAGCAAACTCTGGCTACACACCACTGTTCCCTCAGCTTCTCAGCACAGGAAAATGGTTTCAGAAGCGTGCGGTCCCTACAGTGGCTTCCCCCTGCATTCTGCAGGCTAGTGGCATGACAAAACTCCATTTGCCAGTAGTTATGTTCACAGTTTCCTTGCTCTGTTGGATCGACCAATCACTCAATCCAGACCCAGCTAAGATGGCAGCCCCCTGCACTGGAGGCACTCTATAAATGAGAGTTGCAAAATGGTCACCTTAAAGATGTCTGCTGCACTAGTGAATATTCAGTTTAACCCTGTCCACACTGCAGGAGGATAATACAGCAGCAACAAAGGAAGACATTTCACAGTAGTTAGCAGCTACAATCCAGGTTACATCTTTTTTCAAGTGTTAAAGAAAAAAATGCACAGATTTGCAGCACACATTTAAAGCCTTTATTGGATAGGTCACAATTTCTGAGGGAGAGAGAAAGCACATTTAATTTATAATGAAAAAAAAGTGTCTTGTTTTGGAGACTAAAGATGCAAAAAGTTTGCAGGTTTGCACCACAGATATTAAGCCTGTATGGTTAGGCAGCAATTTCTAAACAACTGAGTGGGAATATTTCATCTGGAAATGAAAAAGGAAATCATGTCTTTTTGTGCTAAATTGAAAATAAAAAACATGAACCAATTTGTACCACACCTTTAAAGTCTTTATTGGATATGCCACAATATATGTAGGAGAGCAAGCACATTGCATCTTGAACTAAAAATGTGTGTCTTGTATAGGCAGGCTGCAATTTCTGAGCAATTGAGCATGTATATCGCATCTGGAACAAAAAAGTAGGTTATTTATGTATATTGAAAACATAAACCAATTTGAACATTTTTGAAGCTTTTAAGGAATATGCCACAATATCAGAGGGAGAGCAAGCACATTGCAGCTGGAAGTACAAATTTGGTGTCTTGTTTTGGACTAAGGATGGAACAAGGTTAGAGATTTGTACAACAAATTACAAGCCTGTATAGGCAGACTGCAATTTCGGAGCAACTGAAAATGCATATTGCATCAAGAACAACAACACAAAAATAGGTTATTTATGTACAATTGAGAATATTAATTTTGAATAGAATTTCACCTCACTTTTCAAACCTTAAGGGAGAGAGCAGGCAGAATGTATCAAAAAATAATAAAAAAAAGAAAATACATGGAATCCTTGCATAGGTATAATAAAACTATTGTACAGATTTGCTAAAGAAAATCTCATTAAGGGGAGAATAATTTTAAGGCCTAGATTTTTATCTAATTAATTTAACATTTTAACTGAAATGGCATTGTTTCAGATACTGGTTTTAAAAAACACTCTTATTTGCAGAATAAAGGCTCACCCTTTTCAATAGAAAGCACATTTGGAGGCAGAGAGTCAACTTCTTCCAGTCAGAAATAGTTTCTAGAAATACACTAAATGAAAATCGAGAAAAGTGAAAGACAGTGATACTTCCGTGCTACCTAATTATTATTATTTGTGTGCTAAATAAACCTTAACCACTTCCCTTCTGCCATATGCAGAATAACGGTCGGAAAGTGCATGTTATTCTTTTTTTTTTTAAATATAATTTTTATTAAGTTTTGTCACATATCAGAGCATTAAACAAGACGTCAATCAAATGTAAATAAAGTGGGGAGGGGAGAGGGAGAGGGGTATATGCATGTTATTCTGACTGGGCATCATATGACGTCCAGCAGGATAACAAGCTAGCGTGTGCCCATGGGTCCATCACTGTAGCGATCGGTGGTGTGGTGTGTCAGCCTGACACACCGCATCTCCGATCTTGGTAAAGAGTCTTTTGATGTAGGCTCTTAACTAGAGTTGAGCGAACACCTGGACGTTCGGGTTCGGCGGGTCAAACCGAACTTTGGGAAAAAGTCCGGGTTCGGCACCGAACGTTGCCCGAACTTTATCCCGGACCCCGAACCCAATTGAAGTCAATGGGGACCCGAACTTTTAGGCACAAAAATGGCTGTAACAAAGTCCTGGCAAGTGCTAGAGGGCTGCAAAAGGAAGTAAAATGGGGGTAAGAGTAGGGCAAGTGCCCTACAAAAAAAATGGGGATAGGGAAAATAAATTAAAATCAAATAAAAAAAATGGCAAGGGGGGGTAGATGTGGAGTAGGAGCCTAGAGGTTGACTAGGCCATGGCAGTGTAGGTGTTTGTTTATAATTGGGGTAGCCCCCAAAATATTGAGGCCTATTCAAAAAAACAAGTATACGAATGGCTGTGTGAGTCCGGTCTAAATGTTTATTCTGCACAAGGTACAGACAAGTCTTGTGGGATCCATTCCTGGTTCATTTTAATAAAGGTTAGCTTGTCCACGTTGGCTGTGGACAGGCGGCTGTGCTTGTCTGTGATAACGCCCCTTGCCGTGCTAAACACACGTTCAGACAATACACTGGCTGCAGGGCAGGCCAGCACCTCCAAGGCATAAAGGGCAAGCTCAGACCATGTGGCCAGTTTGGAGACCCAGAAGTTGAATGGGGCAGACCCATCAGTCAGTACGTGTAGGCGTGTGCACACATACTCTTGCACCATGTTGCTGAAATGCTGCCTCCTGCTAAGACGTTGTCTATCGGCTGGTGGTGCTGTTTGTTGTGGCAGGCTGCTGACAAAGCTTTGCCACATTTCGGCCATGCTAACCCTGCCTTCTGAGGTGCTGGCGGTGGCACAGCTGCGTTGATGGCCTCTTCCTCCTCCTCCTCTGCCTTCGCCTTGTGCTTCCGCTGAGCCCCCGGTGTCATTTGGGAATGCCCTCAGCAGCGCCTCTACAAGAGTGCGCTTGTAGTCACGCATCTTCCTCTCACGTTCCAGTGAGAGAATTAAGGACGGCACGTTGTCCTTGTAACGGGGATCCAGCTGAGTGGCCACCCAGTAATCAGAAGAAGTTACAATGTGGGCAACTCGGCTGTCGTTGCGCAGGCACTGCAGCATGTAGTTGGCCATGTGTGCCAGGCTGCCCAGAGGCAAAGACAAGCTGTCCTCTGTGGGAGGTATATCATCTGTGTCCTCTGTATCCCCTCAGCCACGCTCCAGTGATGCCCACGAGCTGCGTTGGGTGCCACCCTGCTGCGATTCCTCCTTCTCCTCATCTACCTCGTCCTCCAGAACTGTGCCCTGGCTTGAATATTATTGACCTGGCCTATGCTGGTGCAGAAATCCACCCTCCGAGCCACTTGTGAATGACTGGCCTGATAACAGTGGAAATTACCCCTCTTCCTCCTCCTCTTCCTCCTGTGCCACATCCTCTTCCATCATGGCCCAAAGTGTTTATTCAAGGAGACAAAGAAGTGGGATAGTAATGCTGAGAACAGCGTCATCAGCACTGGCCATGTTGGTGGAGTACTCAAAACACCGCAATACGCTACACAGGTCTCGCATGGAGGCCCACTCGGTGGTGGTGAAGTGTTGCTGTTCCACAGAGCGACTGACCCGTGCATGCTGCAGCTGAAACTCCACTATTGCCTGCTGCTGCTCGCACAGTCTCTCCAGCATGTGCAAGGTGGAGTTCCACCTTGTGTGCACGTCGCATAGGAGGCAGTGAGCGGGAAGGCCAAAGTTCCGCTGCAGCGCAGACAGGCAAGCAGCAGCAGGGTGAGAACGCCGAAAGTGCGCACAGACGGTCTGCACTTTATCTGACATATCCGGGTAGACTTTTTAGAAAATTCTGTACCACCAAATTCAGCACATGCGCCAAACCGGCTCGGCCCAGAGCTGCTACGAGATTTCAGCCATTGTCCCACACCACCAGGCCGGGCTTGAGACTCAGTGGCAACAACCACTCATTGGTCTGTTGTTCAATGCCCGTCCACAGCTCCTGCGCAGTGTGGGGTTTATCCCCCAAACATATCAGTTTTAAAACAGCTTGCTGTCGTTTCCCCCTGGATGTGCTGATGTTGGTGGTGAAGGTGTTACGCTGACTGCATGAGTAGGTGGTCGAGGAGGAGGAAGCGCAGTAGGAGGAGGAGGCAACAGGAGGCAAAGAGAAATGCCCTGCAATCCTTGGTGGCGGAAGGACAATACGCCAAATGGCTAGCCGGCTCAGGAACACCCGCCCCTACATTTGCCCAGTGTGCAGTTAGCGAGATATAGCATTCCTGCCCGTGCTTACTGGTCCATGTATCAGTGGTTATGTGGACCTTGCCACAGATGGCGTTGTGCAATGCACACTTGATCTTGTCCCTGACTTGTTTGTGCAGGGAAGGGATGGCTCACCTGGAAAAGTAGTGGCGGCTGGGAACCACGTACTGTGGGACAGCCACCGCCATCAGGTTTTTGAAACTGTCCGTGTCCATCAAATGGAATGACAGCATTTCAAAGACCAGGAATTTAGAAATGCTGGAATTCAGGGCCAGGGATCGCGGGTGGGCAGGGGATACTTCCTCTTTCTCTCCAGTGTTTGGGAGATGGACAGCTGTAAGCTTCCATGGGACCATGTGGAAATGCTTGGGGACGGTGGCGGACATGGTGGCGTTGCTGTCATATCATCTGTTTGCTGGGTGGCAGGTGACACTGTCACTGTAGAGGTGGAGGAAGAGGCCGAGGCAGCAGCAGAAGAGGAAGCAGGAGGAGGCCGAGACCTTGCTTGGATTTTGAGGTAATTATTCCAATGCAGCTTGTGCCTTGAATTTAGATGGCTGGTCATGGGGGTTGTGCTCAGGCTTAGAACATTTATACACCGGCTCAGGCTATCATTGCACAGCTTGCAAACCACTCGTGTCTTGTCGTCAGCACATTGTCTGAAGAACTGCCACACGGGGGAACACCTTTGAGCTGCCTTTGGTGTGCTAGGTCCCTGGGTGCGGTGGGTAGTAGCAGGCCTACTGTCTAGGGGACGCTCGTTCCGCTTTTGCAACCTGCTTCCTCTTTTGCTGTGCTCCTCCACATCATCTTCCACCCACCCTTCACCACTGCCCTCCTTGTCAGTCTGCACACTGAGGCAAGCTGCAGCAGTTGGCACCTGTGTTTCGTCATCATCAAAGACGTGCTGCGCTGGTGTTTCCATGTCCTCATCCAACAGAAGTGGTTGGGCATCGGTGCACTCAATGTCTTCCACTTCTGGGGCAGCGCTATGTGGATGGCCCACAGAAAGCACACAAGGAGAGTCATCAAAAAGCATAAGAGTCTCTTGCAGGACTTGGGGCTCAGACTGTTTGGCTAATTTACAAGAGGCTGAGGTGAAAGACAGATGGCCATGGGGTTCAGGTGCCAACTCTGAGCTTTCATCATGGGACCGGGAGGGAGACAATGTGAAGGAACTGGAGGCATTGTCAGCCACCCAATCTACTATCGCCTGTACTTGTTCTGGCCTCACCAATCGTTGAGGGACATTCGGGCATACCATATACCGGTGAAGGTTCTGTTGGCTACCTGAGGAAGGTGTTTCCCCTGTGCGTGTAGCTGGCACACCTCGACCACGTCCTCTCCTTCCAACAGGAGGTTCACCAACACCACCACCACCAGCAGCACCAGCAGCACCAGCATCACCAGCAGAACCATGACCACGTCCCTTATTTGCTCTCCTCATTGTGCCTGCAAATGTACTATGTAACCCTATGTAAGTATTTATTAATACCAATTAATACCTTTTTTTTTTTTGAAAACACCAACGTAGACTGACTTTTTATTTTGGTGCAAGAAATGCACCGCTCACACCAACATCTGGAAGCTCTCCCTTTAGAACTAGGAGATGATTTTTGAACAATAATGTGTCACTTACAGCAACAGCTAGAACCTCTCCCTTTATAACTAGGAGATGATTTTTGAACAATAATCTGTCCCTCTAAGCAACAGCTGGAAGCTCTCCCTTTAGAACTAGGAGATGATTTTTGAACAATAATGTGTCACTTACAGCAACAGCTAGAACCTCTCCCTTTAGAACTAGGAGATGATTTTTGAACAATAATCTGTCCGTCTAAGCAGAAGCCTCTACCTAGTGCAGTCATATCGTTGTGTAATGCAGGGTTTGATCTGTAATCTGTCTCTCAAAGCAGCAGTATGTGAAATCTCAAATTACTCCCACAATCTGATCATTGTGTACGATCGTAACGATTGTTGTGTTATGCAGGGTTTGATCTGCAATCTGTCATTCAAAGCAGCAGTATGTGAAATCTCAAATTTCTGCAATCTGTCCCTCAGAGCAACAGTAGTAGTAATCTCAGGATGCAGGATCAGATGTTAAAATGTCTGCAATCTGTCCCTCACAAAAACGCTGGCAGCTTCCTCTCCCTATATTAGTCAGAGTCTCAGAGAGCATGTGACTGCAGCATCAAGTGACTCCAGCTTATATAGATGCTGGGTCACATGGTGCACTGGCCAATCGCAGCCATGCCATTAGTAGGTATGGCTTTGATGGCTTCTAAGGGCAAACCAGTGAAACGCTTGTTGATTGGCTGCCCTGCAGCTATTCAACATGCGTGATCAAATACCAGAACCCGAACGTTTTTTGAAATGTCCGTGTTCGGGTCTGGGTCCCTGACACCCCAAAGTTCGGTACGGACCCAGACGTTACAGTCCGGGTTCGCTCAACACTCCTCTTAACCACGTGATCAGCTGTGTCCAATCACAGCTGATCACAGTGTAAATGGGAAGAGCCATTTATCAGGAGTAGAGGAAAGCTGATTGGCTGCTCTCCTAAGGGGGGGTCTGTGCTGATTGATTATCAGTGCAGCCCCCCTGAAGATGCCCACCCTGCACCATCAGGGATTCTCTCCCAGGACCATCAGGTATGCCAATCAATGCCCAAAAGGGATGGCACTCAGTGCCCATCAATGATGCCTGCCAGTGCCTCCTGATCAGTGCTGCCTAACAGTGCCATCTATCAGTGCCGCCCATCAGTGTCTATCAGTGTCCACCAGTGCCACCTATTAGTGCCTTTAAGTTTCCACCAGTGCCACCTATCAGTGCCCATAAGTGCCATCTATCAATGCCCATCGGTGCCACCAATCAGTGCCCATCAGTGCTAAATAGCAGGGCCACCTATCAGTGCCCGTCAGTGCTGCTTATCAGTGCCGCCTATCAGTGCCCGTCAGTGTTGCATATAAGTGCCTCATCATCAGTGCCCAATCAGTACTGCCTCATCAGTGCCCATCAGTGCAACCTCATCAGTGCCCATCAGTGAAGGAGAAAACTTACTTATTTACAAAGTTCTGTAACAGATACAAAGAAAAACTTGTTTTTTTTCCAAAATTTTTGGTATTTTTATATTTGAAGCACAAAAAATAAAAACCCCACATCTAATGGTACCACATCCGTCCCATACAGAGCCCTGAAAAAAATAAACCGCTATATACAAGAACTTCAAGTCAACGACACATGGCACATTTTAAACCCAGACACCCCCGATTATACACATTTTTCCGACCCACACAACAAATACTCCATACTTGATTATTTCTTTTTATCACAAACAGACTTGCATCTATTGACCAACTTCACCATAGAACCGGCAATACTATCTGATCATAACCCAATCACAATGACACTATCTATACCTACAAGGGAAGCACAGACAAAAATTTGGAGGCTAGACGTTTCTCTACTCACAGATGTGGAATTGACCAAAAAATTTACCTCATGCCTATAAACATATTTTAAAGAAAATAATGACCCTTCGCTATCACCAGTCACAATCTGGAAAGCATATAAGTGTGTTATAAGAGGAGAACTTATAACTAGAGTTGAGCGAACCTGAACTGTAAAGTTTGGGTTTGTACCGGACTTTAGGGTGTCCATGTCCCGAACCCGGAAATTTGAGAAAAAGTCCGGGTTCGGGTACTTTTTTGCGCCTTTTTGGGCAGCCAATCAACAAGCGTTTCACTCGTTTGCCTACTAATGGCATGGCTGTGATTGGCCAGTGCATCATGTGACCCAGCCTCTATATAATCTCGAGTCACGTAGTGCTGCATGTCACATCATCTCATACTAGTGTAGGGAGAGGATGCTGCTGTGAGGGACAGATTAGCTTTAGAAAATCATCTCATACTAGTGTAGGGAGAGGATGCTGCTGCTGCTGTGAGGGACAGATTAGCTTTAGAAAATCTGTTAAAAACAGTGATTTATTGGTGGTTGGGTGCTAGAGGAGATTTTTGTTTGCTAGAGTACATTTTGTTTGCTAAGCAAAGTGCCTCATATAAAACCTAAGCAATTTTTCTGTTTGTTAGGTGGGCGTTTGCAGCCATTTTTGCAAGTGCAGTGCACTTGCAACTGCTTGTGTGTTAGGGACACTACTTTAATTGTGTTCTGTTAGTTCAGTTTGCAACCTTTTGGCATATTTAAATACTGCTTTTACATTGCAGTTAGACAAATTAAATTTTTTTTTTTGTGCAAAATATTACATTTGCGGCCAGCGGGGCATTTCTTGCACAAAATTAAAAAGTGCGTCTACATTGCTGGTTTAACCGCTTAACAACCGCCCCATAGACAATTGACGTCTACAGGGCGGTTGCTTAATTCTGGGAGGATGTCTATTGACGTCCTCCCAGAATCGCGGTTCCCGCGCGCCCCCTGGGGCGCGCACACGGGAACATCCGTGACCGTCGGGTCCGGGGGACCCGACTGATCACGGATCGGGGTGAATGGCCGCTGTGCGCGGCCTTTCACCACGTGATCGCGCCGTCAAATGACGGCGCGGTCACATGTAAACAAGCCGGCGGAAGCGCCGGCTTGTCTCTCCTCTCCGCACCGATCGGTGCAGTGTGAGAGGAGAGAGGGGGGAGAGAGGACACGCTGCAGCGCTGTGGGCAATGTGTAATGCCCACAGCGCTGCCTAG
>BLSH010244563.1:119465-140437 GCA_018402905.1 Glandirana rugosa
ACTAGATAAATTACTCGTAGGGGTAACCTATCAAACGGTTAAACTTACTTGATGTTTTGAGTTCAACGATTAATGACCTTATAATAGTGTATACGCCAACAACGTGTAAAGGGTGCTCAAATAAATTGTGACAAAAAAGTGACTTAACATTATCATTCGTGTCTCGTGAAATTTTCACCATATATACTCGACTTCATCATACCAACTATGAGCGACTGAAACATAACGTAACTACTATAATAAATGTGATACGCCGTCTTCGTATACTTTATCCAATGGGTAATAGTTAAGGAAAAAAATGAAAGAATAAGATCCTGCTGATATAAATTTGGTACATTTCCATTTATTTCTGAAGACATTCACTCAGTTATGCAAAACATGAAGGGGTGCCAATAATGGTGAGCAGGACTGTATATAAGAAAGTAAAAAAAGGAATTGATAATGGGTAACCTATTTCATATGCTTCTGCCGCATAGTGTAAATAATATCATCAATGCAATACAAAGTCAGCGAGTATCAACCATACTACTTCAGCTCATATATACCACTTTTAAAGTGCTCTGTGCTTACTATTACAATTCAGTGAAAAAACAGTGTTAAATAAACTCGTGGGAAATGTGCAACAACCGCATATGTGATAATATTCCAGTAATTAGCAACTTGAGTTTTGTAGTTCATTCAAATTGGCAAACTATCCAATGGGGATGCTCATTAAATAGATCAATATAATAAGTTCAGACCAACATCAGTATCTTGTAAGTGAATAACATAAATAAATAGGTGTTCTTTCAACCATGTTAATCAAGGAAATTCCACTGTTTTGTGAGTCACACGTGCTCCCCTAGGATACCCTGCTTACCGGATGGCGCCACCCCGCAGGGGGGTACAGTGCAAGGACACCTGTCTGGTCACTGGTGGGAGATCCTGAGTGGTCCCGTACTTGTTATCCCCGATATCCTAATTATCCTATCACCAGCTACAGAGTACCAGGTGTACTTTGAAAAAGCCTCGTAAGCTTCCCTTACGAGCGGCTTGCGTTCCACCCGCTGCTAGATCGGAGCCAGGACTACAGGATATGACGCGCCACGTAGTCTGGTCACTGACACGTTTCGTTGTATAACGTCTTCTGAGGTGTTACCAGACTATCGTAAGACTTAATTAAATAGCTGTCTTAAGGGGAGTATCAGACGCATACATCATCCGTTGGCTTAATTAACTATTTGTTGGCTATTCCACTTCCTTTTTTACCTTAAGACCTTGCTGCAACGGATGTGCACTAAATATAAAAATATAAAAAACCTAAAAAAACAGATGGCATATTAAAACTGAATATTAAATTTATATGTTGATGTTCCCCAAATACACTTTTTGAAGTAAAAACGGAATATCTTAACAGCCGTGGATAATGGTTGCTTTGAAAACTCCTTAAGAACAAAGCCAGGTACTATCCCGTAAAACCCAAACCCACCTATTACTCTTTAAAATGTACATACATTACACGGTGTAATATTCATCAAGATATATATATATGAATGCATATGAAATTAAAATAAAATATATAAAAATATGTTAAATTATTAATGTCTCCTCAAACCCTTAGAAAATAGAAGAAGGGCATATGTAATGTACTATGGATAAAGGGGGATATATTCTTAGGATATATAGTAGATATAAGAGATGAAAAATATTACAATAAAAATATTAATAAATAAACCCCAGTAGTACGCACTTAGTTTTGGTACCAGCTAAAAATCAGAAATAAAACAATTTAAATCTATATCTATGTTGAGTCCCCCAGGGGCCAAACTCCCCAAACGATAAATCCACATTGTCTCATTCTGTGATATTTGTATCCTCTTATTACTCCCCCTCCAATGTTCTTTAATTTTGACTATGCCATAAAATGTCATTAATGAAGGGTCCCTGTTATGTACTTCTCTAAAATGTCTAGACAAACTATGTTTGGGAAAGCCTTTTTTAATATTATTAATATGCTCCCTAATTCTTTTATATAGGGGCCTGGTGGTCCTCCCTACATACAGTAAACGACAGGGGCATTCAATGATGTATGTGACATGCGTGCTATTGCACGTGATTAATTGTTGGACCTTGTATTGAGTCCCATTCACGTAAGATTTAAACTTTTCTTTCTTCTTTGATTCTTAATCGTGCAACATGGCAGGCATTTCCGGCATCTATAAAACCCCTTCATGTCTTGGAAGAGTTTCACTTCTTTGGGAGGGTTAACGACATTATGTACTAAGTAGTTCCTCAGGGTAGGTGCTTTCTTATAAATAAACTTGGGTTTATGCGGTAAAACGTTATTCAAAACTTTATCCGTTTTTAAAATAGGCCAATATTTTTTGATAATTTTTTCCACTTTCATGTATTCTTTGTTAAACCCTGTGATAAATGCAGGGACTTGATTTGTGAAATTACTGTCTTTTTTCTGTTTTTCCTCCAACATTTTACCTCTATTCATTTGACTTACTGTTGCTTTCGTTTTGAGTAAAGGGGATTTTTTATAACCTTTGTCCACAAATTTATTAATAATATGGTCAGCCTGGGTTTCAAAGTCCTCTATTCTTTCACAGTTCCTTCTGAATCGCATCATTTGTCCCTTTGGGATATTACTTTTCTACTTCGGGTGATGACAACTGGACATAGGTATATACCCGTTCTTGTCTGTGGGTTTAAAATAAGTTTTGGTAAAGAATGTCCCATCTCTGATTTCTATTTTCAAATCTAGATAATCTATCTCTTGCTTATCATGTTTTCCTGAGACACTGAGACCATATTTATTCTTGTTGATATCTTCCATAAATAAATTCAAAGCATCTTCCTCACCTTCCCAAATAATGAACACGTCATCTATATATCTCCTATAATATTTCAGTGCTGGATGGGGTTTGTTAAATATATGTTCCTCTTCCCACAAATCCATAAATAGATTAGCCACGCTCGGAGCGTAACGTGCTCCAATGGCTACTCCTTTAGTTTGTATGTAATAATCTTTTTCATGCCAGAAATAGTTGGATTCCATACATAATTTAAGTCCCTCTAGTATAAAATCAATTTGTGCCTGTTTTAGTCCAGTTCTTTCATGTAAGGCTTTTTCCGCCCCTTTAAGTCCATCTTATTGCTTAATACTTGTATATAGGGAGTTGACATCTATTGTGGCCAGAATTAAATTCCCAACTCCTCTAATAGTCCTTAATTCGTTGATTAATTGGAGGCAGTCTCTCAAATAGGACTAGCCTTCCTTTACCAGGGGCTTCAGAAACTGGTATAGGTATTCGCCCAGTCTAAAAAAAAATCAAGTCGATCCCATTCACTATAGGGCGTCCAGGGGTTTTTTCCATCCTTTTGTGGATCTTAGGTACATAATAAATTACTGGAGTTTTTGTAGTTTCAGGAACAAAATATTTTGCCTCCTTCTCACTCAGAATGCCCTTTGTTTTTCCTTTTTTCACTAACTCTTTTAATTTCCTTGTAAATTTCTTTTTGGGATTCTTATGTAATTTCTTGTATGTGTCCGGTACACTGAGTAAGTTTTTCATTTCCTCCATGTAGTCCTCTTTATCCAATATTACCAGCCTTCCTCCTTTGTCGGCCGGTCTAATTACTATATTTTTCTTCTTGCCCAGATTTTTTATCTTCCGCCATATATGTCCATTTTTCTTTTTTCCTTTTTCCAATTTCTTTAAATCCTCTTCAACCATTCTCTTAAAGGCTCTGAGGCAGTCACCCCCTGGGGTCTTTGGATTAAAGGTTGATTTATTCTTCAATTTTGTATGCTTATATTCAGGGGGATGTTCAACATTGTTGGAATTCTGTGCGGCATAGAATCTTTTTATATTAAGTTTCCACAGGAATTTCTGTAAGTCAATGAAAACTTCAAATTCATCCAAAGGTTTATCTGGTGAGTATTTCAGCCCTAGATCCAATAAACGTAGTTCTTCTTGCGAGAATTCAATACTGCTGAGGTTATAAATGCCTGCTCCTATTGTTCTCTCCTTCTTTTTCCTCTTCTGACCTCCACGTTTTCCTCTCTTTCGTTTGCTCTTCCTCGATATTCTGGGGTCTGGTCCATTGGTCCTCTCTGATTGTACTGTCTTCCGTATCCCCTGTGGGGTGAGGGTGGGTGAGGGGTTTCTGGGTACTGTCTTAGTCCTCTGTATTCCTCTCTCTCCCTGTATGCTCCTGGATGTTCCCTGGGTGGTCCTCTTTCTCTCCTGTAATTTGGGGGGCCTCATCCTCTGGGGTGATTCCAATAAGATTGGTGCGGTCTCCAGTCTGTTCTCTTGGCAGGTCTTTGATGATACCATCTTCCCGGGGGTCTGTGCTTCCATTCTTGATGAAAACCCCTATATTCTTGATTATTATTTCAATGCCAATACGAGGCTCCTTCCCTGTCTCTAAGAGGTGAATACCTATTGTTTGTAGAAACATTGTACCTCGGGGTATATGGGGTACTATCTCTCTGGTAGGAAACCTTGGGTGTGTCGTTACTTCTCCCCATTTTTTCCGGTTTTCTGAATGCTGATTGTTTAGGTGTGCGGGGGGTTCTGGTGTTCATTCGTTCCATTAGGTCCCCCTCATCTTCCAATTCTCCCTCCAGGGAGCTTTCCTACATCTCCTCAGGGTATTCCTCCAAATCATGTTGCCATTTGTAGACTCTCCTATTGGTATAATCTAGGACATCCCTCTTGAACTTTTTTGTTTTTGCTTTGGATCTTTTTTAATATGTTCTTGTAGTTCTTTTTCTTTATCCTGGTAGTCTTTTTGACCCAGGAATGGTTGTAGGGCTCCCTTTATTTCTCCAATTTTGTTCCCTATTCCACGTATTTTATATTGTCTTCTTTTGATAATATGTTGTAGCAATTCCATTTCACACTTATTAAAGAATATGAACCATTCTTCCATGAAAGGTCCATCCTCAAGACCATCATTTGGGTGTAAGTCCCATCTTAGGCGTCTGGGAGTCATTTTTTCTTTTATATATTTCTCCAATGTTGCTATATCCTACCATACTCTGAGTTGCTTCTCCAGGGTGTGTTTAAGCTGTTTGAACAATTCATTGATATCATGGATATTAGTAACCCTTTCTTGGTTAAAAACTTCTTCCGTGTTAATGATCCTATTATTTATGTAACCAAAGATATCCATAGCTGCAGATACAATTCTCACCGAGGTGAGTGGCAAATTGATAAAGAAATATAGGTATTGCGCTTGGATGTTTGGTACTAAAAAAGGCTTGCTGCCCCCAGGGGAGGAGCCGAGTGAGACAAGGGGGAGGTGCCAGGGCCCAGCAGAAGGCACAGTAGGAGCATGAGTAGCACAGCACAGATGAAAGGACCAGTTGTATCTATAAGACTGCCAGCAATGTGGAAGGAAGGGTAAGATCAATGCTGCTTTTAGCTTTATGACTGTGTCTTGTGTCATGTCAGCAGCCTCTGACCTCTCATGTGCCATGTCCACAGCCTCTGACCTCCCATGTGCCATGTCCGCAGCCCTTGACCTCTCATGTGTCATGTCAGCAGCCTCTGACCTCTCATGTGCCATGTCCACAGCCTCTGACCTCTCATGTGCCATGTGCGCAGTTTCTGATCTCTCATGTGTCATGTCTGCAGGCTCTGACCTCTCATGTGCCATGTCCGCAGCCTCTGACCTCTCATGTGCCATGTCCACAGCTTGTGATCTCCTATATGCCATGTCCACAGCCTCTGACCTCTCATGTGCCATGTCTGCAGCCTCTGACCTCTCATGTGCCATGTCTGCAGCCTCTGACCTCTCATGTGCCATGTCCGCAGCTTGTGACCTCCCATATGCCATGTCTGCAGCCTCTGACCTCTCATGTGCCATGTCCGCAGCCTCTGACCTCTCATGTGTCATGGCTGCAGCCTCTGACCTCTCACGTGCCATGTCTGCAGCCTCTGACCTCTCATGTGCCCTGTCCGTAGCCTCTGACCTCCCATGTGCCATGTCTGCAGCCTCTGACCTCCCATGTGCCATGTCCGCAGCCTCTGACCTCCCATGTGCCATGTCCGCAGCCTCTGACCTCTCAAGTGCCATGTCAGCAGCCTCTGACCTCCCATGTGCCATGTCCACACCCTCTGACCTCCCATGTGCCATGTCCATATGGACTAAGTGGGCAAAAATCCTTGGACCGGCCCTGGGTACACTATTACATATCTGGTGGACATGCTTGAAAATACAACCTTTCTGGAGAGAGATACATGAACATATAGCAAAGATCACCACCTATATTTTGGATTTCACACCAGCACAATATCTGCTGCACCACTCTTCCCTTTCGCACTCCCAATATCATAAATCTCTAGCCTTACACCTCATAAATGCAGCCAAAAGATGCATCCCACTAACATGGAACTCATCTACACCACCAACAATTTCAGACAGGATACGCTATGCACATCATACAGCCAAAATGGAAGAACTGATACACATAATGAAAGACAACCCCTCCAAATTTAGTAAAGCCTGGTCTTGTTGGACCAACTACTCAAATTACCTAAATAGAGATTCCTCCTCCTAGATATCTGAAAGATATCCATCAGAAACAGCTGTACAAAAACATCCATTTTCCACCAAAAATCTCCTCTCAAATATCGCACCTTCACACTATCAAGAAGACCTTACATACTCCCCTTGATGAAAACCTCAATATAGATAGAGCATGAGAAACTGAAACCTTATTAATAAACCAATTGTTTAAAAAAAAAAATAATACTTCATTTACTCCATAATTAAGTACCAAAATATTGCAGTTTCTTCAAACATCCAGAATTACTCTTAAACATCCACAAACTATAGCCATACCCACATCTGGACACAGTTTGCTCTCAACAGGGTGTCCGGAAAACTGGGATCATGGCTACTACCACCAATAAGATATAGACCTAAAAGAGCATATTTCTTGAGTGATGCAAATATGTTCTTTTTACTTATATACAGCAACTCTATGTAAAATCCAGCATGTTTTTATGACTATCACTTCTGATAGAAGTTTAAAAATGTTGTTCTTGACTGATTGCAACTTTTACATAATATCTTGTTTTGTTTTGCAAAACTTTCACTTAAAAAATATGGAAGAAACAAAAAATAAAATAAAACCCCAATAGTGATCAAACACCACCAAAAGAAAGCTATATTTGTGGGGGAAAAAATTATAAAAATTTTGTTTGTGTACAGTGTTGCATGACCGCGCAATTGTCATTCAAAATGCAACAGCGCTGAAAGCTGAAAATTGGCCTGGGCAATGAGGGGGGAAAGTGCCCTGTATTGAAGTGGTTAAATAAATAAAATATTATGTGTGCACAACAAACCGAAAATGAATAATAAAAAAGTAATGTGATCTTCTATATTGTCAA
Source organism: Glandirana rugosa (assembly GCA_018402905.1). Classification (NCBI taxonomy): domain Eukaryota; kingdom Metazoa; phylum Chordata; class Amphibia; order Anura; family Ranidae; genus Glandirana; species Glandirana rugosa. The sequence goes on from BLSH010244563.1 coordinate 126,860, forward strand.
AAATATTGGGACGCCTGCCTTTACATGAACATAAACTTTAATGGCATTCCAGTCTTAGTCCGTAGGGTTCAAAATTGAATTGGCCCACCCTGCAGGTCAGTCAAGTTCCTCCACACCAAACTCCTCATCAATATCTTTATGGACTTTGATTTGTATTCTTTTGATACAGAAAGCACATTTTGGGACTATACACATTACATTGGGATTCTATTGGTTATTTTCACAGGTTTTAAGAGTTGTTCACGTTTATTACATACTGGTATATATTCTTTCAAGGATTTCAAGAGTTATGTTGTTTATGCACAATTTATATGTATATATGTATGAAACTTTATGTTGCATAGCGAGTTATATATAGAAATATACATCCTAGGAAGCGCCGCATGACTACTGACAACTATATGAACATCATATGGAATAGCTAAAAAGAATCTCATCCATTTTAATGGGAGGCTTTCTTTTAGGCAGGATATGGTCCTATTTCAGCATTAAAAAAGAAATGAATGTGTATTCTTTAAGACACCAGACATGTAATTTTAAGAATTTGTTTAACAGAATCTTATTGTAGCCACGGGAGACAATTTGGGAGGTAGGGAACTGCTATATTTCAGTCATAAATATTAAATGAAACTGTATTTTTTGCAAAAGCATTTTGTAAATTAAATTGAATTATTTGCTGAATCACACTATTTATGAAGTGATAGGGTTTTGGAGGCAGAATATAGGCATATTTTACAGAAATGTGTACAGAGAAATGTTATTTTTCCAGAAACACTGTATAAACATCATACATATCTGAGACACAGAATCTCATCCTTTTTAATAGGCGGCTTTTATCAGGCAGAAATATTATTTCCTCAAAACATTTTCAAAAAATTGAACAGATTTAATGCATGGAATCACATCTTTTTTTAATCCAGGGAAATATCAGAAGCAAAGAGAATTTATATTTCAGCAAGTAACAAATCTGTTTTTTTTTAAGACAACAAATTATAATATGTAGCTAAAAACAATGAAAATAGTACTGCTGGAATGCCCCCAAACCTGTGTCAGTCAGATCAGCATATGAAAAGACTGATGCAAGACGGAATCGGCTTGAAAGGCTCCAGTAGACTTCAACAAAATGGTGGCCGTCTGCACACAAATACAAACTTCCTGTTGCATAAATGTGAATGAAATGGGTAAAATATTGCTTCAGATGCGTTTCGCCCTTTTTGGTGTTTAACCACTTCAATACTGGGCACTTTCAATCCTTTCCTTCGCAGACCAATTTTCAGCTTTCAGTGCTGTCGTACTTTGAATGAAAATTGTGCAGTCATGCAACGCTATACCCAAATGACATTTTTATCATTTTGGGGCGTGGCCAGCAGCCAAGGTGGATGGTCGCATGAGAAAGGAGCTCCGTTGATCTCAGCTCTTCCACTGCTCCATAGCGACTGAAAACTGAGCGTTTTGACCAGGCAGGACACTGGAGGATACGGCCAACACTCCAGCAACAATGGGGAGAAGGAAGCCGGGCAGCCGCCCTAGGAAGCTGACCAAATTCTTTGCATCGGCGAGCACGCCACTCTCTCAATATGGTGCCGAGGCCTTAGAGCACCAAAGCGGAAAGGCCGGATCCCGGGACGGTAAGAGGGGATTCGGGCGGGGACGCGAGATGGGATCCCTCTCCCCATGTAATAGCAACAGATCCTCCACAGAAAACTCCCCAGCACAAAGCCCACATAAGTCGGCACAAAGGAAGTCATCTTCCCACACATACGCGGGAGAGAGGCAGGGAAGAGATAGCTCCCAGGACAGTACGGCTGAATTCATTGAACAGATACATGACTTTCCCACAACAGGTCAGCCACTGAGCGATACCACAATAAATGGAGATGCTGGTGTAGTTGCAAGGGTCAGTGCACAGGGACATGATGGACTGTGTCACTAAGATAAGAGCTGACATAACTGAAATTGGGGACAGGGTAGACCACGTGGAACAAAAAATGGTGGACTTGGAGGACAGAGCACGCAGGAACAACATTAAGCTGCGTGGGGTGGTGGAAACTGTACCCCCAGGTGAGCTAAGCCAATTTGTGCAGAAGCTAATGGCCTCTCTCCTACCAGATCTACCACCGTGCGAGTTGATTGTAGATAGAGCCCATAGACTCCCTAAACCAAAACATCTGCCCACAAATTCCCCATGGATGTCATAGCCCGAATACATTTTTACCACGCAAAAGAGGAATTAATGAAAGTTGCTAGACAGACATCCCCACTTCCGGACCCTTACGGGGGTCTCTCCATAAACGCAGACCTATCACAATACACTATGCTGGCAAGGAAGAAGCTAATCCCGCTCACTAAGCTGCTACACAACAACCATGCAGCTTACTCCTGCGGCTTCCCCACTAAACTACTCATAGTCAGGGAAGGACGCACGTTTGCAATCAGATCTCTGGAAGAGGGACTCCGGCTCAAAAAATCTTGGGGTCTGCTACCCCAAGACGAGGAACATACATTAGTCAATTCCCCTCCAGGTCGAATCGCTCCAGAGTGGAGGCAAAAAGAGACGACCTGAACTCAACGACATTTCCTATCTACACAAGTCCTGCCAGGCCTGAAATGCAGATAATGTAGAAAGTGGAATCTGAACTTAGTAGAACTGTACCCCCCTATTCAAATGCAAAATTTCTCGCACGTTAAGGAATGTTCTTCTTTCTTTTTTACTTGTTCATTTTTATGTTTGAACATTGGTTATGGATTTTGTTTTTTCTCTATACCACCTTTATTCTATGTGTGGAAACTGGAAACCAATGACCGGATCATCACAATCATTTGCGGCCACACATCCAACGACGCCCATGCCCAAGACTTGATATCGAGAGCTTTAAAACCAGGTATGGCCTACACGCACTGTTCCGCCGAGGAGCATCAACATACATGCGATCACTTCTATACCCAATAAAATGGCACTTAAATTTGTCTCTTTGAATGTGCATGGCCTCAACAGTCCTTTTAAAAGAAGTGCTATGTGGTGGGAGGCCAAGGATTTGAACAGCGATGTATTGTGCATTCAAGAGACATTTTGTGGACCAAAAGCACCCTAAATGCACAAATAAGAGATTCCATAAAAGAAAAAATGTGGGCAAAAGAAAAAATGTGGGGTTCTAATTGCCATAAACCAGAAAGTGACATTTCAACTACATGAGGTACTCCAAGATCAGTCAGGGAGATTCCTCATATTGGTATGTGACTTGAACAATATTACCCACACTATCGTGAACCTGTATGTACCCAACACTGGGCGACTGAACTTTGTTCGCTCGCTCCAGAAAAAAGTTGACAATCTTACAAAAGGATATATTCTATACTGTGGGGATTTTAATTGCGTGGTGAACAAACAACTGGATTGCACTCCGCCACCTACAGGCCTGAGGACGGAATTACAACCACTACTGCACTCTACCAATCTCTATGATATATGGCGCTGTGTGAACTCGACCGAGAGGGATTACACCTATCACTCGGCACCACGTAAATCCTACTCTCGGAAAGATTTATGTGTGTCAGACTTAGCTCTATTGCAAAATGTTGTGTCGGCTAAAATCCACTCTCTAACTTGGTCTGACCATGCCCCTGTCTCACTAGAAGTTAAACAACACCTACAAGGAACTCCTACGCATTTGTGGAGGAATAACTTTGCTATATTAAAAAATCAAACAGTGAGGGGCAGGTTGCATGATCAGATCAAGGAGTTTTTTTAAATTAATGATGTGCCAGATGTGAAAATATCTTCGGTGTGGTGCACCCATAAGGCCTTTAGCAGAGGTTTACTGATACAAGCAGCTTCGCGGGAAAAGAGGCGGAGGACACAAAGGCTGACCACTTTGTTGGCAGACCTTAAGATACTCGAAACTCACAAAACCCAACCGGATGATCAAGTATACAATAAATTATTCCAATGTAGACAGGAAATCAGACTTCTTCTGATCTCCAACCATCAGAAGCTCCTCCAAAAAACTAAAGCAACATATTATATGCAAGGGAATAAGGCAGGAACATTTTTAGCAGCATACATTCGCAAAAGACAGCAACAAACAAAACTACCCCACATAAACAATCCCACCACCAAGAGCAGAGTACACCCCCCTACAGATATAGCTAACGCCTTTTGCAGTTACTATGAAAGGCTATACAATCTACAAGAAGACACAGCCACAATCCAACCTACAGAAGCTGATATAAATAAATTCTTAGAGGGAATCCACCTGCCAGTTATAGAAAACCAAGTACTACAAGAGTTAAATACTGATATTAATGAAAGAAATACAACAGGCTATCCAGGCGTTACCCCCCAACAAAGCCCCAGGTGCCAACGGCTTTTCAGCCAAATATTCTAAAACCTTCCAAGCTACATTAATACCATATATGAAAAGGCTATTTAACGCTGCAATCGCCTCTGCCTCTTTTCCCGAGGAAATGTTACAAGCAGTGGTGGTGGCATTACCTAAACCAGGGAAGAAGCCGGACAGCCCAGAGAACTTCAGGCCTATATCGCTACTTAATAGTGACTTAAAAATATATGCTAGAATCCTTGCTAACAGGTTATCGGACGTGACCCCAGGTCTGATAAAAGCGGGTCAAGTAGGCTTTGTAAGGGGTCGCCAAGCTCCAGACAGCACCCGCAGAATGTACAACCTACTTAAAGTAGCCGAATCCCGAGGAGAACCCACAGTGTTCCTAACCTTAGATGCTGAGAAAGCATTTGATCGGGTCCACTAGGGATACCTGAGATCAACGCTACAAAAATTTGGTTTCCAAGGTACCATATTCTCAGCACTCTCAGCATTATATACTAATCCTATGGCACAGGTGTTCACGTCTGAAGCCATGTCCAGGAAATGTTATATTACCAACGGCACGCGGCAAGGGTGCCCGCTTTCTCCTCTGATCTTCTCGCTAGTGATGGAGCCACTGGCTGAGAGCATTAGGGTGGATAAAAGCATCATCGCCGATGATGTGGTGCTAACTCTGACAAGACCGGCTTCTTCCCTTACAAAAGTACAACAGCTACTGGAATGGTTTGGTTCAGTGTCCTACTACAAGCTAAACACTACCAAATCTACTATATTACCCATAGCTATACCTGCCCAAAGAGTAACTGAAATGAAGAAGAAATTCCCCTTTCAATGGGCCACTAAAACGCTTCAATATCTAGGGATCAATCTCTCCTACCCTACCAGCACCACTTATGAAAACAACTACTCCTTATTATTGAATTTGTTAAAAAAAGATTTGGACCACATAGCTTCGCACGAATTATCCTGGCTGGGAAAAATAGCAGCCCTAAAAAGGACGTTATTACCTAAAATAATTTACTTCTTTAGAACTATCCCTATATGCATTCCAACAGCTTTTTTTCCCCAAGTAGATAAGCTTTTTAGGAAATTTATCTGGGGGAGGGAGATGGTTAAACTCTCTTACCCCATGTTACTCAGACAATGAAACTCAGGCGGCGCTGGACTCCCAAACATATGCAAATACCATTACGCTGCTCTATTAGACCATCTAAAAGTATGGTTTGAACCAAATACTGACAAACTGTGGGTCCACATTGAGAAAGCCATAGTATCGGGGAGGGACTTGACATCTTTGTTACTAGTGAAACTTACAGGGACAACTCTCCAGTGTCCAAAGTTCCCCTCAATAGAAGCCACGCTCCAGGCTTGGGGTGACTCCCACGACCTGCTAATCAAGGGCAACCAGTTGACTCATAGAGATCTACCATTAAGTTCTTACGAGTTTCTGATTCCCTATCTAAGACTAAAAAGGGGAAATTTGGCCCAACCAAGCCCAGTAATAGGCCCTTATTCTGAGTTTCAAATAAAACACTACAAAATTAGTAATAAAAACGCTCAGTGTAGAGTACACATTAAAATATGGGACTACTTGACAAAAGAATATTACAAACCTAAAGGATTATCCTAGTTTTATTCAAAACTTCAAGAGAACCTATCCCCCACTAAACCATCTAGTATGCTTAATTGGGAGAAAGACCTGGGCAGGGAATTCTCGATGGATAAATGGTGTAAAGCAATACATTGTAATTACAAGTATTCCCATTGCGTGAATCATTGGGACCAATCTCTGAAAATTTTACATAGAAGCTACTTGTCCCCAATGAGAATGTCGCAAATCTACAAAGATTCCTGTAACTTATGCTGGAGGAATTGTGGCTCAAAAGGTACACATATTATGGGAATGCAAAAGCCTACGGAGCTTCTGGAGGCAGGTATTTACCCTGATTGGGGACGTAACTGGAGTTATATTAAAGCTGGAACCATCACTAGTATTACTAAACTTAAACATAGATAAGATTCCTGTCCAACATAGGAATGTGACAATACATACCCTAATAGCTGCACGTCTGGACATCACAGCGCATTGGAAAAGCATAACCACCCCTAACATCTCAGATGTAATAGCCAGAATTAAGGGCCATTACACCTACGAAAAGTTCTTCGCAGTCACCTCAAAAGCAGGGTCCCAATTTACCAATAGTTGGCAGTCATGGGTGTCCAAGTTCCCTGGGAATATATAGTATATCTTCAGTGAGAAACTAAACCAAATTTACTGATGACTTACATACATCTAACAGGTGGTATTGTTAAAGGTTGATCCAACTTTAGTTTTTCTACTTTTCACACCTTTTCGTTCCTTCTCTCCTTTTTTTTTCTTTCCTATCTCCCCCATATTTTCTTTTGTCCCCCTTTCTTCGTCTTACTTCACAAGCTATAAAGTGCAGCTTCCTTTCTTAAGCAGGGAGACACATGTTATTAGGGAAGAGTAAAAGATGGCAACAAGTGCACAAATAGTCTTCGACTAATGTACCATGCTGTTGTGCAAAGCAATATATGACAGTGATATGATACATCAATGGACAAGTGAACGGTGTGTGGGGACCGGTTGGCCCCTTTGGTTCACGCCGCAGGCTACCCCCTCCCACAGCAAGATCCCGAGAGGGGTGGGTGGGGGCGGACAGAGGTGCAGACCGGCGTCGTGGGTTACCCGAGGCGAGTGAGTCGCCATATGCACACCAAACTAATAAAAGGAATGCACAGATCGCAATAGCGGTCACATTGACAATTATGCAATGATATTAACTCAAAGTTGCCTAACTGTATGTAGAACACAATACTCTGATTTCTAATGCTGATGTAAGACTGATGTTTGTTATGAAAAATTTAATAAAAACTAAAAACTTGAAAATAAATTTTTATCATTTGTTTCACACAAATAGAGCTTTCTTTTGGTGGTATTTAATCACTACTGGGGTTATTATTTTTTACGCTACAGATGAAAAAAGACCACATTTTTTTTAAAAAGTGCCTTTTTCTTAGTTTCTGTTAAAAAAATTAGCAAATAAGTAATTTATCTTCATACATTTTGACCAAAAATGATACTGCTACATTTCTTTGGTAAAGATAACCCAAATCAGGGTACAGATGTGACGGGGATAGAAAGATGTTATGGGGACATACAGACTTTTTGTGCACTGTGACAAGTGTTAAAGGGGGCAGACAGATGTTTTGGAGACTGGTACAGATGTTTCATGGTGACACTGACATGTGCATGGGGACAGGAGTATCAGTGGTGCTTGGTGTACTATTTGAGGTGGAATCTGTGACAGTTCTCTGTAAAAAATCATCCTCATACAGAGAGCTGTCACAGAGCTGCAGATTCCCCCTCCCCCCCACACTGAGCTCTCACTGAGCTTGACGGGGAGAGAACTGTCACAGAGACACGTGTCTCTGTTTACATTGTGATGGCTGTGAAGGCCAATCACAGCGCCCATATCCCGATCTCTGCTCGGCCGGGTCCTGTGATCATAATAATCACAGGATCGAGCCGCAGCATGCCTCGTGGCTGCGCTGCAGCGCTCATTCTGAGGGACGTTCCTGAATGTCCACTCAGAACAGTGAGGTGCCCTCCTGGCCATATATGTACAGTGGCTGAGTGGGAGGTGGCTAATGGTAGAGTCCTCATGTCTGTGTGTGGACAGCCACCAGTTGAAGTCCACTATATTATAAGGGTACTGTTGTTCTGCACTGAACCTCTTCTTTTTTAACCACTTCAGCTCCGGAAGATTTATCCCCCTTCATGACCAGGCTATTTTTTGTGATACGGCACTGCGTTACTTTAACGCAGTCGTGCGACACTGTACCCAAATAAAATTGATGTCCTTTTTTCCCACAAATAGAGATTTCTTTTGGTGGTGTTCGATCTCTCACTGAGCTCGGCGGGGAGAGAACTGTCACAGAGACATGTGTCTCTGCTTACATTGTGACGGCTGTAATTGGACACAGCCGTTACTTGATCGGGAGGGCCAATCACAGCACCCATATCCTGATCTCCGCTCGGCCGGGTCCTGTGATCATAATGATCACAGGATTGAGCTGCAGCGTGCCTCATGGCCACACTGCTAGCGCTCGTTCTGAGGGACGTTCCTGAATGTCCACTCAGAACGGTGAGGCACCCTCCCGGTCGTATATGTACAGTGGCCGGGTGGGAGATGGCTAATGGTAGAGTCCTCATGTCTGTGTGTGGACAGCCACCAGTTGAAGTCCACTATATTATAAGGGTACTGTTGTGCTGCACTGAACCTCTTCTTTTTTTAACCACTTCAGCTCCGGAAGATTTATCGCCCTTCATGACCAGGCTGTTTTTTGTGATACGGCACAGCGTTACTTTAACTGACAATTGCGCGGTCGTGCGACACTGTACCCAAATAAAATTGATGTCCTTTTTTACCACAAATAGAGATTTCTTTTGGTGGTATTTGGTCACATCTGTGGTTTTTATTTTTTGCTCTATAACCAAAAAAAGACTGACAAGACTGAAAATAAAAATATTTTTACTTTCTGCTATAAAATATATCCAATAAAAAATGTAAAAAATCGAATTTCTTCCTCAATTTAAGCCAATATGTATTCTGCTACATATTTTTGATAAAACAAATCCCAGTAAGCGTATATTGATCAGTTTGCGCAAAAGTTAAAGCGTCCACAAACTATGGAATATCTTTTTTTACTAGTAATGGCAGCAATCAGCAACTTATAGTGGGACTATGATATTGCAGCGGAAAATCAGACACTGACACTTTTGACACTTTTTTTGGAACCAGTGACACTAATACTGTGATCACTGCTAAAAATATGCACTGTCGCTGTATGAATGACACTGGCTGGGGGAGGGTTAACATCAGGGGCAACCAAAGGGTTAACTGTGTGCCTAGCCACTGTTTGTTTTATGTGTGGGAGGTGCTTAAACCACTTTAGCTCTGGAAGGATTTACCCCCTTCCTGACCAGAGCATTTTTTTGCGATATGGCACTGCGTCACTTTAACTGACAATTGCGAGGTCGTGCTACGTTGTACTCATGATGAAAGATGAAAGTGATGTCCTTTTTTTCCCACAAATAGAGCTTTCTTTTGGTGGTATTTGATCGCCTCTGCAGTTTTTATATTTTGCACTATAAACAAAAAAAAAGAGCAACAATTTTGAAAAAAACCCAATATTTTTTACTTTTTGCTATAATACATATCAAAAAAAAAAAAAAGTCTTCATCAGTTTAGGCCGATATATATTCTTCTACATATTTTTCTTAAAAAAAAAATCACAATAAGCGTATATTGATTGGTTTGCGCAAAAGTTATAGTGCCTACAAATTATGAGAATTGATTATGGTGTTTTTATTATTTTTTTTTTTACTAGTAATGGCAGTGATCTGCGATTTTTAGCGGGACTGTAATATTGTGGTGGACAGATCGGACACTTTTGACACTTTTTTGGAACCATTGGCATTTATACAGCGATCAGTGCTATATCAGTGCCCTGTCAGTGTGTTCTAACTGTATGGGGGCTGGGATGACTGGGGGAGGAGAGAGATCACTGCTCCCTTATACTGGGAACATACGATCACTCTCCTCTCCCCTGTCAGAATGAGGATCCGCTTGTTTATATTCACGGATCCCCGTTCTGTCACTGCGGGGGAGCGAGTTTGCCCCACCCACTGATTGGCTCCCCCTCTAGCCAGTGAGCACATGAGCTGTGTGTGTGCACTCACAATACATGATCCTGTGCCCGCCGTCAGATGATGCCGATTTCCACAGGAGAGCCAACGGCGACTGGTCGGCAAGTGGTCAACTAAGGAAAAACATGGGAGGGAAAAGGGGGAGAAAAAGGAAATGGGACTTTATATGACGACTAAGCCTGGTAAGGTTAGCTTCCATCCCTGACATTATATTGAAAAAATTGCATAACAGCAAATAAAAGAAAATTGGGACTTTATATGGAGCGCGTGATGGATGACAAGTAATTTGATGGATATTTAAATTTAGGTTTATTTTGATTATACATTGCAATAAGTACATACCAAAGATACATTAAATATCACTAAACACAATAAACAACGGATTGTGTCTCATGTTACAGGTAAAATTCAGTACAAAAATTGTATATAATGGCATATCGCAAGGTAAACTGCCCCGTCCATCAAAATCAGTTATAATATTTTGGGTAAAGATCGGTCTGACTCTGCATATTTAGGACCTCAATATCCCTTGGGATTGTAAAATTGTTATGATATCAATAACGCATATAAAACATAGGTATCAAAGTTAGTAGCTCTACGCATTTCGCCTTTCACCATATTCTCTATTCTTTCCATTCTCCCCCTTTTCCCGTTAGTATTTTTCCTCTTCTATGTAGCTCTCTTCACTCAGCTGATACATACTCCAAGCACCACCACAATAACCTATCATTGATCTCCACAGTGATTAACTTCATACACATATCCGGTGATGTCTGTGCCTGCCTGCCTGGGGTGCTGCCACAGTGGGCCGTTGTGGCTGCACCTCCCCCCACAGCTCCCGACCATGGTCCCATGGGTGCTTTTTGTTTCCCCAACGCGGCTCCATTTGCATATGGACCTGGTGAGTATTTCCCTCTTTCTTCCAACTTTGAGGGATGTGGATGGGGTCTTCCCACTGCGTGTCGGCATCACGCCACCTCGCTGGTTGTGCGGTCATCCTTGTTACTGCTGTGCCAGTCGGGGTACACACTCTCGTGGGTACTATGGTGAGGGGAGTGGTGCTGATGGCCGAACCTTCCCGTCCAGCCTTTGGTCCCTCCCCCCCTGCTTCGCTCCCACGTGCGTGACGCTGGGGGGCGGTCTGGCAGCGCGGCCTTCATTTGGCGCCGTCCCAGGTGGGGATCAGACACACTGGCTTCACTCCAGGTTTACCAGTGCCATTATCTTTGCTTGACGGTTTCCTGACACACAGGTATGTATCATTCGTGCATTAGCACTTCAATTGGTTCCCAGTCACCCCATACAACACACATTCACTCCCTTCTTATCCTATTTTCCTCACTCTAGGGAGTCTATCAGGTAATCTGTTTCATGGACTTTGGCTGCACTCTGCCCGCTGTTCATTTTTTTTTGTTTTCATCACGCTGCCTTTTTCTGCACTTCTCTTCATCACCCTTCATTTCACCATATTCTCTATTCTTTCCATTCTCCCCCTCTTTTCCCGTTTTTATTTTTCCTCTTCTATGTAGCTCTCTTCACTCAGCTGATACATACTCCAAGCACCACCACAATAACCTATCATTGATCTCCCCAGTGATTAACTTCATACACATATCCGGTGATGTCTGTGCCTGCCTGGGGCGCTGCCACTGTGGGCCGTTGCGGCTGCACCTCCCCCCACAGCTCTCGACCATGGTCCCATGGGCGCTTTTTGTTTCCCCAATGCCGCTCCATTTGCATATGGACCTGGTGAGTATTTCCCTCTTTCTTCCAACTTTGAGGGATGTACGTTTCCATAGCCATGGTAAGAATTGCTACCTATCAATTTTGTGTTTCAGATACACCAGGCATCTGCTCCTGATGAGCAGCATACAGCTGTGAAACGCATAGAGCTACTAACTTTGATACCTATGTTTTATATGCGTTATTGATATCGTAACAATTTTACAATCCCAAGGGATATTGAGGTCATAAATATGCAGAGTCAGACCGATCTTTACCCAAAATATTATAACTGATTTTGATGGACAGGGGCAGTTTACCTTGCGATATCCCATTATACAATTTTTGTACTGAATTTTACCTGTAACATGAGACACAATCTGTTGTTTATTGTGTTTAGTGATATTTTATGTATCTTTGGTATGTACTTATTGCAATGTATAATCAAAATAAACCTAAATTTAAATATCCATCAAATTACTTGTCATCCATCACGCGCTCCATATAAAGTCCCAGTTTTCTTTTATTTGCTGTTATGCAATTTTTTCAATATAATGTCAGGGATGGAAGCTAACCTTACCAGGCTTAGTCTTCATATAAAGTCCCATTTCCTTTTTCTCCCCCTTTTCCCTCCCCTGTTTTTTGAGTATTCATTAGGGATGGGAGCACGTGATGGTGTAACAATAATACTATATCTACACATCTCTGCCATGATCCAGTTATGACCCTCACCTTATTTGGTTATATGTTTAAACAGCATTAACGTAATTTTGTATACTGCCTGGATTGTACTGAATCCCACCTACTCTATTTACTTTATCTTGTTGCCTTACTATGGACTCCTTGGTTTGGCCTATGGTTGCAGCTGCGGGGGGCGGGGACGCTCCTGGTCACATGTCTCGGGAGCTGCGACGCGCACTGGGGGATCCCTCTGTCCTGCCTCTTCCCACTGGCGGGTGGATGGGGTCTTCCCACTGCGTGTCGGCATCACGCCACCTCGCTGGTTGTGCGGTCATCCTTGTTACTGCTGTGCCAGTCGGGGTACACACTCTCGTGGGTACTATGGTGAGGGGAGTGGTGCTGATGGCCGAACCTTCCCGTCCAGCCTTTGGTCCCTCCCCCCCTGCTTCGCTCCCACGTGCGTGACGCTGGGGGGCGGTCTGGCAGCGCGGCCTTCATTTGGCGCCGTCCCAGGTGGGGATCAGACACACTGGCTTCACTCCAGGTTTACCAGTGCCATTATCTTTGCTTGACGGTTTCCTGACACACAGGTATGTATCATTCGTGCATTAGCACTTCAATTGGTTCCCAGTCACCCCATACAACACACATTCACTCCCTTCTTATCCTATTTTCCTCACTCTAGGGAGTCTATCAGGTAATCTGTTTCATGGACTTTGGCTGCACTCTGCCCGCTGTTCATTTTTTTTTGTTTTCATCACGCTGCCTTTTTCTGCACTTCTCTTCATCACCCTTCATTTCACCATATTCTCTATTCTTTCCATTCTCCCCCTCTTTTCCCGTTTTTATTTTTCCTCTTCTATGTAGCTCTCTTCACTCAGCTGATACATACTCCAAGCACCACCACAATAACCTATCATTGATCTCCCCAGTGATTAACTTCATACACATATCCGGTGATGTCTGTGCCTGCCTGGGGCGCTGCCACTGTGGGCCGTTGCGGCTGCACCTCCCCCCACAGCTCCCGACCATGGTCCCATGGGCGCTTTTTGTTTCCCCAACGCCGCTCCATTTGCATATGGACCTGGTGAGTATTTC
>BLSH010244563.1:149478-161147 GCA_018402905.1 Glandirana rugosa
GGTACGACTAATGACGATTACGATTTCAAAAGGAATGTTATCAGAACATATATAAAAGAATAATAAGGAAGGTTCTCGAACGTATAATAACTCCGATTCGACTGACCGGACATCAAAGGTCCCTATATAGAACCAGGAAAAAATATATAACCACGATGTAACCGAAAAGAGGTTAGTCGACCATGGTATGGTCAGTCATCTGACAAGAATTTTAATCCATGTCACCAGACCGTTAAAGAACTGAATCAAGGAATTGGTGAACGGCTGGCGGCTAGCCGTAGACTGCCGCTGTCGCGCTCACTATACACGTTCCCGCAGCCGCCGTCGTATGACGGCGATTTGCGGGAACGAGCCACTTTGTCGCCGTCAGATGCCGATCGGCGGTCGGCAAGTGGTTAAGGAACTAAGTCAAGAAATTGCCAGACCACTGTACCTAATTTTAAGAACAGTCTACTGACTGGTATGGTACCAGCTGATTGGAGAAAAGCCAATGTAGCACCAATATATAAAAAAGGACCAAGATATATCCCTGGAAACTACAGGCCAGTCAGCTTAGCCTCAATAATATGCAAGCTCTTGGAAGGAATAATAAGAAAATATATACAAGACTATTGTAAGGAAAACTTTAGCATTAGCAGTAATCAGCATGGTTTCATGAAGAATCGCTCATGCCAAACCAATCTATTAACCTTCTATGAGGAGGTAAGCTGCCATCTAGATAAAGGAAGGCCCGTTGATGTGGTTTATCTAGATTTTGCAAAAGCATTTGATACAGTCCCCCATATACACTCAATGTACAAACTAAGGTCTGTCGGCATGGACCAAAGGGTGAGTACCTGGATTGAAAACTGGTTACAAGGGAGAGTCCAGAGGGTGGGGATAAATGGAGAGTACTCGGAATGGTCCAGTGTGGAAAGTGGGGTCCCCCAGGGATCTGTCCTGGGACCAATCCTATTCAATTTATTCATAAATGATCTGTAGGATGGGGTTAATAACTCAATCTCAATATTTGCAGATGATACCAAGCTAATCAGGGCAAAGGATGTGGAAACCTTACAAGAAGATCTGAACAAATTAAAGGGGCTGGCAGACAAGTGCCAAATGAGGTTTAATGTAGAAAAATGTAAAATAATGCATTTGGGTACCAAGAATATGAACGGAAACTACTCACTAGGGGGAGAGCCTCTGGGGGAATCTAGGATGGAAAAGGACCTAGGGGTCCTAATAGAGAACAGGCTCAGCAATGGCATGCAATGCCTAGCTGCGGCAAGCAAAGCCAACAAAATATTGGCATGCATCAAAAAGGGGATAAACCCCAGGGATAAATCAATAATTCTCCCCCTCTACAATTCTCTGGTGAGGCCACACCTGGAGTATACCGTCCAGTTCTGGGCATCAGTCCTCAGGAAGGATGTCCTGGAACTAGACAGGGTTCAGAGAAGGGCAACAAAGCTAATTAAGGGACTGAAGGACCTTAGTTATGAGGAAAGATTACGGGAACTGAGCTTATTCTCTCTGGAGAAGAGACGCTTGATAGGGAATATGATTTCAATGTACAAATACTGTACTGGTGACCCCACAATAGGGACAAAACTATTCAGCGCAAGGGAGTACACAAAGACACGCGGCCATTCATTAAAAATGGAGGAAAGGCGGTTTAACCTTAAGCTGCGTAGAGGGTTCTTTACGGTAAGAGCAGTAAGGATGTGGAATTCCCTTCCACAAACAGTGGTTTCATCTGGGAGCATAGATAATTTCAAAAAACTATTAGATGGGCACCTAAGAGACCACAACATTTAGGAATATACAATGTAATACTGACATAAAAACACACACATAGGTTGAACTTTTTCCAGCCTCACTAACTATATAACTATGTAAATGCTCCTGAAAAAATGATTGATTTAAAAACTTTTTTTGCATTGATACATGTCCCCTAGGGCAGGACCCAGGTCCCCATACACTTTTTATGGCAATAATTTGCATATAAGCCTTTAAAATGAGCACTTTTGATTGTTAATGTTTGGGTCCCATAGACGGTGTTTGAATGTTCGGACGCTTTAAAAATTGTGTACACTTGTGGAATGGCGCCAAGCTATGGTATTTAAATATCTCTATAGGTGATGCTTTAAAAATGTTTACAGATTACTAGCTTAGAGTTACAGAGGAGGTCTAGTGCTAGAATTATTGGTCTTGCTATTACGTTCATGGCGATACCTCAAATGTGTGGTGCGAATGCTGTTTACAATTGCGGGTGTGACCTATATATGCATTAACTTCTGTGTGCAAGCATTGGGGGGGGAGGGTGTGGAGGGCCTTTTACATTTTTTATTTCAATTATTTATTTATTTATTCATTTATTTTTTACACTGTCCTTTTTAGTTTTGCTTTTTTTATCACTGTTATTCCTATTACAAGAAATGTAAACATCCATTTTAATAGGAATAAGTCATGACAGGTCCTCTTTATAGAGAAAGCTGGGACTCCAGATATCTCCTCTATCCTGGAAAGATGAGATAAAAAGAACATTGATCCTTGCTTTCCAGGGGAATAAAATGACCGTATTTACATCTGCCAACGCTGGAAGTGATGACATGACGTCGCTTCCGGCCTCCCAGGATCACAGAGATGGCCAGGGACCATCCGTTCCATGGCCAGCTCTATGGTAATCTGCCATTGCTACCGGATTGGATCTCTGGCTTCCAGCTGCAAGCACGGCTTTTACAAGAGAGGGAATAGCCGGCTGAAAAGATCGATACCGGGATTATGCCTGTAGCTGCAGGCATCATTCCGGTATAACCACTTCCAGTCCAGGACATCATATGACGTCTTACAGTCAGACAGTGGTTACGGTAAGTCATTTTAGAGCAAAAATTCTGATTTTTATATGTGTGTGAAAAATTTTAAAAATTGGTCCAAAGAGGAAGAGGTTAGGGATAAAGATTGAGGGAGGGCGATTAACAGTCAATTAATAATGATGTCAAATATCTGACAGCAATGTTAGTTATCTAACTTTACTGCAGCAGAGGTTTACATTTTTAAACATGAATTATCATCTGCAATTGATAACATAAAAAAAAGTTGTTTTGTTTATAAAGTAAACCTATATAACCTTCAGGTTCATTTCATGACTTATTCTCTCACAACAATCGTTCAGGAATCAGAGAGTCTAAAAATAAACACTTTCTGCTGTGCTCTCTCTTTAGAAAAATCATAATGCTCTGAATCCTTTGTCATGACTGCTTGGCTGCTCCCAGTATTACATGGTTATTTGCAAAGAAAAAAAAGATTTATGAAAATAGTAAACAAAAATTAATATTAAACAGTTTAAAAGTATGCCCGAGCTCTGAGCTGTGGATCAGAGATACCCAGCTTTTCCAGTGCCTACACCGCTGCCATTGGGCAACATCTTACCTCCCATCCATTCAGAGGCATAACGGAGATGACTTCTCACAAGTGCAAGGAGGAATACCATCCAAAGAAGCTTACAGCCTTCTTCCATAGACCGGTGCCGCTGAACGAGCAAGCCCAAGTTGGCACCAATGGGCAGAGTGAATACCTCACATCTGTGGCCTACACTGATCTGCCAGACGCGGATGCGGCAGAAATAAACAAATAATTCCTCTCCTACTAGCCCTACAGTGAGAAGTCCAGCCAAAGCCAGGATGAGGATGGATTCTCCTCACATCCCTGCACCAGCGGTGAGTACAGACATCCATCCTTTATGTGCAGATGGCTCAATGCAATCATCTATCGCCTCTTTCCCTACTACTGGGCAACCTGTATTAGACTCCACCGTGAAGGACATGCTCCTTTTACTTCAATCCTCCCTCATGTCCAATCTCTCTTCCCTTATCCATAAATTCTCTAGCGATATACAACACATGGGAGATAGAGTTTTGTACATGGAAAACAAGGTGGAGGAATGCACAAATACAGTCAATGACTTGGTTGATGCATATGAGGATTCTAAAGAGGATGCCCTGTGGATGGGAGCAAAATTAGCAGATTTAGAAGACCGCTCCAGGCTTAACAATGTAAAATGTGTGGGGTCCCAGAGTCTATCCCCCTGCAGGGTTTGCAAGATTACGCCCGTAACTTAATATCCATCATGCTCCCTGGTCTATCACAAGTGGAACTGGCCATTGATCGCATTCATCGAATTCCTAATCTCAAACACCTGGAAGATGCTATACCAAGGGATAATCTCATGAAAATCCACTTCTTCCCAGTGAAGGAACAGCTGTTAACTAAACCACGACTGCTTCACAATCTTCCAGCTCCTTATAAGAAATTACAGATCTATGCAGATCTGTCACAGTACACTCTGCTGATGAGAAGACAACTTAAGATCGTCACAAAGGCGCTTAATAATCATAAAATAAAACTACATGTGGCACTACCCCGCTACTCTGCTCATCACTTACAAGGGAACAGCGCATACCATTACAAACCTGAGCAAAGGTATGAAAATACTCCATGCCTAGGGTATTATACTTGAGGAACCCCGTGAGACCTATCACCAGCCCATGGCAAAGGAGCAGTCCTCACCCAACCGCTGCCACGCCAAACGACATGGTCACAAATCTTAATAAATACTTTAATGGCACTCCACAACATCGCCTCAGCTCCAGTCCATCCTGAGGTTCACAGTCTCTATTTCCGAACTTATACCCCCAGAGTTATCAGCAGCTCACCTATTACTTGGCTGCACAATTACACTTTTTTTCTTCCTTTTGTTTGTTTGTTCGCTGTTCTTTTCCCTTTCCACTTCTCTCTGCGGATACTCCAACCAATCTTGTTCACCAAAACTAACAAGTCAGAAGGATTATTGAACTTACTAACCTGTTTCCACTAGTTCCAGGTGCAAAACACCAAAAATCCACAACTGTACTGGTTTCACGCTGGATGAAGCAAACCTTATGGATTCCTAGGACACCACTCAAGGCCACAGCCTGCCACTACCAAGGCAGCCAACTGTGTGTTTTACTAAACCTCATACATGGGGGCGGCACAGTGGTGTAGTGGTTAGCACTTTTGCCTAGCAGCAAAATGGTCGCTGGTTCGAATCCCAACCACGACACTACCTGCCTGGAGTTTGCATGTTCTCCCTGTGCTTGCGTGGGTTTCCTCCGGGTATTCCGCTTTCCTCCCACACTATAAATACATGCTGGTAGGCTGGTAGGATCCTGTCTAAATTGGCCCTAGTATGTGTATGCATGTGAGTTAGGGACCTTAGATTGTAAGCTCCTTGAGGGTACAGACCGATGTGAATGTACAATGTATATGTAAAGCGCTGTGTAAATTGACAATGCTATAAAGGAACCTGAAATAAATAAATAACAATAAAATAAATATTATCCATAAATGGCAGAGGCTTAAACCACTCGGCCAAAAGGGCCTCACTATGGAAAACAGCACTAACCCACAATACTGATTACTTTGTGTAGAAGAGACACATTTTGTGGCAGATGGACAATTCCCACACATATTCAAAGCAAATTTAACAAAAAAACAGAGAGGAGTAATGATTGCTATTAAAGATATGGTAGCTTTCCAGCTCCACCAAAGTATCCTTGACCCGAATGGCCGCTATATAGTTCTGATTTGTTCCATAAACTCAACTCAATACACACTAGTGAGTATCTATGCTCCCAACCAAAGGCAAGTATCCTTCCTCAATAAAACCCTCAAAAAGTTAAAATCGATCCAGCAAGGACATTTAATCCTTTGTGGTGACTTCAAACTGGTACCAGATCACCAACTGGACTCAACATCCAGCCCTAAAAGGATCACTCCCTCATTGAACACTTTTCTTCAGAACCACGACCTCTACGTTGCATGGACATGTGGACATGCCACGGAACGATATACATATCTGTCGCCAAGACACAATACCTACTCACGTATAGACCTGTTCATAATGGATAAATGGCTTCTACAAAATGTACAAAGCTCTCATATTCACACCACCACCTGGTCTGAACATGCGCCAATAAATATTACCCTGATGGGGAAAAAATCACAACCTAACACATTTTTATGGCGCACAAATAACTATCTTTTACAAAACCCAGAATCATTAAACTTCATCTCGAAACCTAGAAGAATTATTTTCTAATAATTCAGGCTCAGTGGCGGACCCGCTGGTGGTGTGGAACTCGCACAAAGCCTATGCTAGAGGTGTGCTCATTCAACTTGGATCAAAGGCAAGAAGAGAGAGAGGACGCAGCTTTTTAATTCCATCACAACCAATATTAAACAAATTGATGACCGAAACAAAACTAACCCATCCCCGCAACTGGCCTCTGAATTATTTAATCTACGACAAGAATTGCATTCCCTGCTCTTATATAGCTTTGAGAAATCCCTTCGTAAGTGCAAAGCTATAATGTATACCACTGGCAATAAAGCAGGGAAAGCAATGGCCAGACAGATCAAAGGCTGATGCCTGAAATCAAAAATTCAATATATCTTTCACCCAACTATGAATAAATGTTAATGAATCACCAAGAGATTGCCGACGTGTTTAGCACCTACTATGGCAATTTATATAATATTTGGAAGGACAAGACAACCCACCAACCCTCACAAAATGAGATAGATACTTTCCTAGCACAAATATCGATCCCCAAAGTAAGTGAGACTCAATTAATGTACCTGAATAAACCCTTTCACCCAGAAGAAATTTGTAGAGTTATCGACAATCTACCTACAAATCCCCAGGCCCAGATGGCCTAACGGGAATACTATAAAACCTTCCACCACATACTGCTCCCCTATATGAATACCGTATTTGAGAACGCTGCCTCCTCTTCCTCATTTCCCTCAGAAATGCTAAATTGCAATTGTTGTCACCTTACCAAAGCCAGGGAAGGAGCCAACATCTCCAAAAATTCTCCTCCCAATATCACTCGTTAACCTAGACATCAAAATTTACACCAAACTAATTGCCAATAGACTAGTAGATATACTACCATCTCTGATACATAAAGATCAATCAGGCTTCACAAAAGGAAGGCAAACTTCAGATGTCACCAGAAAGCTAATTAATATTATCCATCATGTTGAAATTACAGGAACACCTTCTCTGCTCCTCTCTTTGGATGCAGAGAAGGCGTTTGACAGGGGACATTGGAAATATCTCCACTCAGTACTACAAAAATTTGGATTCCAAGGCCCAATCTTTAAAGCAATAACAGCACTGTATACATCCCCTTCGGCTCGAGTCTACACCTCCAACTTTTACCTACTCTCTTCCATATTACAAATGGCACCAGACAGGGATGTCCCCTCTTGCCCCTAATTTTTAATCTTGTGATGGAGCCACTGGCAGAACTCATCAGAGCCAACCAAAACATTTCTGGACTTAATACTGATTCCCAGGAGCATAAAATCAGCCTATTCCCTGACAATGTAATTCTAATACTCACTAACCCGACTTCTTCCCTGGCTGAGGCTCAAAAAATCCTAACCTGGTTTAGTATTGTATCATATTACAAAGTTAATGAGGCAAAATCTTCCATGTTAGGAATAGGGATGGGGGGAACACCCCCCAATTCAGTTCACACTAGAACATGCAAACAGGCAAAACAATCTGTGCGAACATTCGAACGCCGTTACAGTCTATGGGACCCGAACATGAAAAATCAAAAGTACTAATTTTAAAGGTTTATATGCAAGTTATTGCCCTAAAAAGTGTATGGGGACCTGGGTCCTGCCTTAGAGGACATGTATCACTGCAAAAAAGTTTTTAAATTGATTGTTTTTTCAGGAGCAGTGATTTTAATAATACTTAAAGTGTAACAATAAAAATGAAATATTCCTTTAAATATCGTGCTGGGGAGGGGGGGCCTTAGTCTGCCTGTAAAAGGGCGCGCCTCTGTGATGTTTAGAACATAGCCAGAGCAAAATGACATTTCCAAAGATAAAATTGTCATTTATTATCGCGGCTGTGATGTATTGCAGGTTCCCGGCAATATGCAGAAAAATCACTGAAAAACTACGGAATCTAGACCAACCATACAAACCTATCAGACTAAAAATAGCTCACGACACCTACACCAGCAACCCTGTAAAGGTGGTAGCCCACTTCTGTAGTACACCTTGCTAATCTTTATTCCTCCCAAACGACTCTTGACAAAGCACAAGCAACATCCCTTCTTGCTCACATCTCATTACCCTCCCTATCAGCTGAACAACGATCTGCTCTTGAGCAGCCCATCACTGACACGGAGGTGGCAGCAGCCATTAAATCTCTATGCTCCAACAAGAGACCGGGCCCAGACGGCTTCACCGCTATATACTTCAAATGTTTTTCTGACCTACTCACTCCTATGCTGACCTCCTATGCTAACTTCAGGCCTGAATCCCTTTCTGCTGTCGTCTCCATGATACCCAAACCCCATTCAGATAATACCTCTTGGGCTAATTTTCGCCCAATTTCCCTATTAAACCTAGATATCAAACTCCTAGCTAAAATTCTAGCCACACGCCTGAACCCAATTATTGGATCCCTAATCCACAGAGATCAGGTCGGGTTTATCCCCTCCAGGCAAGCTGGAGACAATGTTCGCAGGGCTGTTATCCTAGCGCATGTAGATAAAAAACAAAAAATACCAACCTGCTTTCTGTCTTAGGACATAAGGAAAGCATTTGACACTTTATCATGGTCCTATCTAAGGTTTGCCCTCACGTCCTGGGGCTTCGGCCCCCACTTCCTCTCCTGGATCTCCTCTTTCTATTGCTCCCCCTCAGCTTATGTCAAATATTTGGGCTTCAAGTCTGATCCATTCCCGGTGCGCCGAGGGAGCCAAGGCTGCTCCCTCTCTCCCCTTCTCTTCGCCCTCGCAATCGAGCCACTAGCACAACTGATTAGTGAAAACCCAAACATAAAAGGTATCAATTTAGGTGGCCATCAACACAAGTTATGTCTCTTCGCGGACGATATACTATTGTTCCTGACAGCCCCCATAACTTCTACCCCAAATCTTCTTAAGACCCTAGACGAATTCGGCAAAATCTCGGGTCTGGTTGTAAATCCGCATAAATCTAAAGCCCTCAACATCTCCATTGACCCCCTACCACTAGCCCAACTGCAACAAATCTTACCCTTCACCTGGTCCACAAATAGTCTACCCTACCTAGGCATTCATCTCACAGCTAACCTTGACAGCCTCTATTCAGCAAACTACCCCCCAATGCTAACACACGAACCTCAAGTCATCTTGGTCTAAGCTTCCCCTAGCCTGGATGGGCAGAATTGTCACCACTAAAATGACTATTCTGCCAAAAATCCTATATCTCTTCAGGGTGTTACCAATCAACATCCCCTCATACTTTCTGCGCATCTTACAGAGACGCACATTCCAATTTATCTGGGAGAAGGTCAGACCCAGAATAAGAAGACATATTCTTTTCTCCCCTAAAACGAAGGGAGGCTTAGGTGTCCCCAATTTTACTAAATACTTTCAGGCAGCCCAGTTATCCCAACTTCCAAAATACCATGCTACCAAGGAGACCCCACTGTGGGTCTCCCTGGAATTGATCGATTGCGATCCTCTCTCCGTAGCCAACCTCCTTTGGCTCTGCCCAAAAGACTGTTAACAGATCACTAACCCAGTTACAGTCCATAGCCTACACCTTTGGGATAACCTAAAGGCCAAACATGGCTTACAGTCCCCACACAAGCCTTTACTTTCCTTCCTAAAGAACCCAGCATTTTACCCAGCCTGGACCTCCCCAAATTCCTTCAATAATTGGACCAGATCCAACCTTTTTAGAGCTCTTTCCTTCACGACCCTGGATGCAATCAAAACCTTCCCAACACTCCGCGAATCTCACGACCTGCCTAACTGTGAAATATTTAGATACCTCCAACTAAAGCACTTTTTCACTCCCTGCATACGCAGAGACTCCTCCATACCGGCCCTATCCCCCTTTGAGCATTTTTGCCATAAAGACCCCCATGCAAAAGGCCTAATCTCATCCCTATACACCCAACTTCTGGATCCACCTCCCCCTTCCTCTTTATTGTATGTCACCAACTGGGAAAAAGACCTGGGGATACACCTTGAACCAAAAGCTTGGACCGACATATGGGAAGCAACTAAATCCTCCTCCCAATCGATGACGGCAGTCGAAACCAACTATAAAGTACTCCTGAGATGGTATCTGGTCCCTGCTATGGTTGCAAAATATATCCCCACATACTCCCCTCTTTGCTTTAGAGGCTGTCCAGAAAGGGGTACACATCTTCATATTTGGTGGTCCTGTCCACTGGTTGCTACCTGGGGGCAAATATTTCAGATACTATGTACTCTATTCAACACTTCACTTCCCCCTGAACCAACCGTCGCTCTTCTGAATAGGAAACCAGAGGACATCACCAAAACTCAATTCAAACTCCTCTTGCAGATTACGATGGCAGCTAAACAGACGATAGCCAAGGCGAGGAAAACACCCCTTCTTAATGTTACTGAGCCGAAAAATAGGGTTACAAGAGCCATGATCCACGAGAGAATTGAAGCCATTATCGTAGATAAGACAGTAGCTCAAGAAAAAATGTGGAAACCGTGGATGGAATACTTTCTACCCCCCAATTTTGACTACAGTCTCCTAACCCCTTGAACACACCTCTGGCCATCAAGATATTGGGCCACAAACCCTAGACACAAGAGCCCCAAACTCCATTCTGCAGAAGGCGTAGGATACCCCCTACCCCCCACCTTTCTTCGCTCATCCTTTTCTTCTCTCACTTCTTTCTTTTTTCCCTTCCTCCCTTCTTCTTGTATTCACCCCTAACGATAGTTTGTCTCACCATAATAACCTCGCCATAGCAGAGCAGGTCCCCAGCTCGTTACCTATCTTCCTCCACCTACTACTGAGCTCTAGGTAACCCTGGTCCACATTACCCCTCACCCTAGAAGACCGTTCTATCAGCAGTATGCTCTACCCCAAATGGCCCCTAACAGGTCTTTTTAGGGATTGCTATCTGGTGGATCATGTAGTTCAAATCGGCAGCATATGGGGTTGCCTACCTGTCCAGGCGCAGTTTGCTCCCGATGGGGCGCCGGGGCAGGTGGACAAACCCAAGCTCATCCACTAGAATGCAACCCACCAGCAGATAATACCTCTCAGGAATTACCTCTTCTACTTCACTTTTTTGTATAACCTCTAGAGCTAGTATCTAATGATTTGTTGTTTCAGAAAAATGTATGTTTAATCACTCTCCTGCTCTGCTGTTATTATGCTAATAATCGTTAGACTTTTCTATGTACATTTGTTTCTGAAATAATCAATAAAATCTTTGAATGAGAAAAATCACTGAAAAAATTTGTGTGGGGTCCCCCCCAGTCTAAACCAGGCCCTTCAGGTCTGGTTTGGATTTTAAGGGGAACCCCGCACCAAAATTAGAAAAAAAATTGATGTGGGACCCCCCTAAAATCCAAACCAGACCCTTATCCGAGCAAGCGCCCCACCTCCTGAACCATACCAGGCTACACGCCCATGGGGAGTATGGGTGCTTTGGGGCAGAGGGGCTCTGCGCCCCCCACCCTCACACCCCATGGGGACAAGGTGCTTTAGGAGGGGGCCCCCCAGATCCTGACCCCCCCATGTGAATTAGTATCGGGTATATCATTACCCCACTAATTCACCAAAGTGTCAAA
>BLSH010244563.1:161157-203038 GCA_018402905.1 Glandirana rugosa
CATGCTGAACAATGTGATGAACCGTGCACAAATTTAAGGAATAAGCCGGATAGTGAGGACGGGGTTATGATGGGGGACTTGAGACAAGGGGAGACCGATAATGATTCAGACCTGGGAGGGGGGGCAACGGATCAAATTTTCGGTGAGATCGAAAAGCCGGTAGGAATAAGGGTCGGCCAGACGTGGAAGGGGTAAATCCACGTCGGGTAGGAAAGATATCTCGAGTATTGGCTAACTCTTTATCCGGGTCAAGAGGTCCTTGGGCTTTGGGAAGAAAGATGTGGTCTATATTTCCTGAACAGGGAATTAACAAAGGACACATAAAAAGAAAAAACTGTGAAACCACTTAATCACCCCATTACTACATGGGTTATGATTAAGTGTACCCCCCCCCCCCCAGTCCTAGACCCCCCGGGGGAGGATTTCGTGGAACAGCCCCCCCCCCCCCATGTGAATTAGTATTGGGTACATCATTACCCCACTAATTCACCAAAGTGTCAAAAAAGAAAAATACACAGGAAACAATTAAGGGACAAGTCCTTTATATCTGGTGTAGAAAGAAGGGTTTCGGGTTCCTGGAGAACTGGGCCTATTTCTCAATCGGTTATGAGCTCTATAGAAAGGATGGGCTGCACCTAAATGGGGAAGGTGCAGACCGGCTGGGAATAAGGATGGCCGAAAAGCTAGAGTGGCTTTTAAACTAGGCAACGGGGGGGAGGGTCCAGACTTAGTAATAGCCAGAGGGGAACAGAGTTCAGGGGGTAGTATTGGGGCAGGAGTGATAGGCCGAATAAGGAATTTAAACACGTGCCAAGTAGTGTAACAAGTCGTACATGCAAACAAGGAATACCCAGCAAGGAAACAGTAGGTGTCCAGACAAAACTACGTGGCTTGTTCACTAATGCCAGGAGTCTGGCAGACAAGATGGGAGAACTAGAGCTGCTACTGTATGAGGAGGAATTCGATTTTGTGGGAATTTCGGAGACTTGGTTCAACAGCTCTCATGATTGGCTGGCTACCATTCAGGGGTATTCCCTGTATCGCAGGGATAGGGAGGGCAAAAAAGGGGGAGGGGTATGCCTGTATATAAAAAATGACATACAAATTAATGTGAAAGATGACATTACTAGTGGTTCTGGGGAGGAGGTTGAATCCTTATGGGTAGAGTTACAAAGGGAAGATACCAAGGGGAAAGTTATACTAGGAATATGCTATAGACCCCCTAATCAGAGGGAGGCGGACCTCCTATCACAATTTGGAATAGCGGCTAGGATGGGAAGTTTTATTATAATGAGGGATTTTAATTATCCAGATATTGACTGGGCGGAAGGTACTGCACGTTCAGCTAAGGCTCATCATTTCTTAAATGTCCTGCAGGACAATTTCATGGGTCAGATGGTAAATGTACCAACAAGAAAAAAAACATTATTGGACCTTCTGATTACTAATAACACAGACCTGATCACAGACGTGGAAGTAAGGGGCAATCTAGGTAATAGCGATCACAGGTCAATCAGTTTTAGTATAAATTACACATCATGGAAACCTAAGGGGAATACAAAGACACTGAATTTTAAAAGAGCCAATTTCCATAAACTACGCTCATTGCTGGAAGATGTTAACTGGGATAAAATTCTAGGAACAATGAATACGCAGGAAAAATGGGAGTGCTTCAAGAACATACTAAACAAAGGTATCAGCCAGAGTATCCCAACAGGAAATACATTTAAAAGAGCTAAGCAAAGACCAGGATGGCTTAATGCTGACATAAAGACACACATAAAAGCAAAAAAGAAGGCCTTTGAAAAATACAAGGAATGCAAAGTTGCAATCAGAGCAGCTAAGATAGAACATGAAAGACACATAGCTGAGGAGAGTAAAAAGAATCCCAAGAAATTCTTTAAGTATATAAATGGTAAGAGAGGGGGGTCAGATCATATTGGCCCCATAAAGAATGATGCAGGTAATCTGGTTACAAATGATGGAGAAATGGCAAAGGTGTTCAACTCATTTTTCTCCTCAGTATTCACAAAGGAAATGGGGGGCTCAATTATGCAGAACCACAATGCTGGTCCTCAAGAAACATAACAGGAAGCACCCTCATGGCTGACTGAGGATAAAATCAGGAATAGGCTTGAAAAACTGAACGCTAATAAGTCTCCGGGCCCAGATGGCTTGCACCCGAGGGTCCTTAGGGAACTTAGCCAAGTTATTGCCAGACCTTTGTACCTAATCTTTAAGAGCGGTTTTCTGACTGGTATGATACCAGCTGATTGGAGGAAAGCCAATGTGGTGCCAGTATATAAAAAAGGACCAAGACATTTCCCCGGGAACTACAGACCAGTTAGCTTAACATTAATAATTTGCAAGCTCTTGGAGGGAATAATAAGGGATTATATACTAGACTATTGTAATGAGAACGGTATAATTAGCAGTAATCAACATGGTTTCATGAAAAATCGTTCTTGCCAAACCAATCTATTAACCTTCTATGAGGAGGTGAGCGGCCATCTAGATAAAGGAAGGCCTGTAGATGTGGTGTACCTGCATTTTGCAAAAGCATTTGATACAGTTCCCCATAAACGTTTACTGTACAAACTAAGGTCCCTTAACATGGATCAAAGGGTGAATACATGGATTGAAAACTGGCTACAGGGGCGAGTCCAGAGGGTGGTGATAAATGGGGAATACTCAGAATGGTCTGGTGTAGAAAGTGGGATTCCCCAGGGTTCTGTCCTGGGACCAATCCTATTCAATTTATTCATAAATGATTTGGAGAACGGGGTGACCAGCTCAATCTCAATATTTGCGGATGATACTAAGCTAAGCAGGGCAATAAATTCTCCTCAGGATGTGGAAACCTTGCAAGAAGATCTGAATAAATGAAAGGGTGGGCAGACAGGTGGCAGGTGAGATTTAACGTAGAAAAATGTAAGATAATGCATTTGGGTACCAAGAACATGAATGCAATCTACTCACTAGGGGGAGAGCCTCTGGGGGAATCTAGGATGGAAAAAGACCTAGGGGTCCAAGTAGAGAACAGGCTCAGCAATGGCATGCAATGCCAAGCTGCTGCAAGCAAAGCTAACAAAGTGTTGGCATGCATCAAGAAAGGAATTAACTTCAGGGATAAATCAATAATTCTCCCACTATACAAGTCCCTGGTGAGGCCGCACCTGGAGTATGCCGTCCAATTCTGGGCACCAGCTCTCAGGAAGGACGTCCTGGTATTGGAAAGGGTTCAGAGAAGGGCAATAAAGCTAATTAAGGGATTAGAGGACCTTGGTTATGAGGAAAGATTACAAGCACTGAACTTATTCTCTCTGGAGAAAAGTCGCTTTAGAGGGGATATGATTTCAATGTACAAATACTGTACTGGTGACCCCACTATAGGGACAAAACTATTCAGCGCAAGGGAAAACATAAAGATACGCGGCCATTCACTGAGAATGGAAGAAATGCGGTTTAACCTTAAGATGCGTAAAGGTTTCTTTACGGTAAGAGCAGTGAGAATGTGGAATTCTCTTCCAAAAACAGTGGTTTCTGCTGGTAGTATACATAATTTCAAAAAACTATTAGATGCACACCTAAGGGACCACAACATTGGGGGATATACAACGTAATACTGACATAAAAACACACACATGGGTTGGACTTGATGGACTTGTGTCTTTTTCCAACCTCACTGACTATGTAACTATATGTAACTATGTAAAAAATAAAAAACAAAAATAGGTGTCCCCCGTTGTAATCCATTGTCAATCACGGTGAGCATCGGACCCCTAAAAAAAACACAAAAAAACAAACAAACAGCTCCTCCTCCATGGGAGGGCTCCCGCCGACTGAGCTCTCTTTGGTTTGAGGTTTTATTTATAGTGAAGGATGGGCCACCCAGTGACCTAATTGAGCGACCTGTCCCTCTGACGTCAAGGGACAGGGTCATCCATACGTCACCTGGTGGCCCTGCCCTGCACTATAAATAAAATGTCAGAACAAAGCTAGTGCAGACAGCGGCAGCCCTCCCATGGAGGAGGAGCTGTGCATCCGTGTGTGCACAGTGCATTATGGGGCGCTCCGCAGCAGCGAAGTTGCTGCGAACGCCCCATAATGTTCTAAATTCAAGAACGTGTGAATGCCTGATGTTCGAGTCGAAACGTAAGGACCATTCCTAGTTAGGAATAGACAGCGTAGTTAGTGCTTTATTATAACATTCGTACCCATACACTTCGGCCGAAAAAAGCATCCCATATCTAGGCATCCACTTAACCACTTCCGTTAGAAATCTTTTTCAAACTAACTTCATACCCTTTCGTACCAATTTACACACCGATTTACAGAACTTAGCCAAATTCCAATTCTCCTGGGCAGTGAAACTAGCAGCATTTAAAATGATGCACTTACCCCAATTCCTATATCTGTTTACGACGCTCCCTATCCCCATTCCCCTCAAATATTTTAAATCATTACAAGCTATTCTAGCCACCTTTGTATGGAAAGAAAAAAAAAACCTAGATGCAGCCACGCCAAATTAATAAAACACCACTCTGTAGAAGGAATGGGATATATCGATTTTTATGATTACTCTTTGGCAGCGGTCCTCACCCAGCTAAAAGAGTGGTTTCTACCCTGCCCTGAAACACTCTGGGGATTACTAGAAAATTCCCTCACTACTAAAAAATACCTGTTACCATGGCTACACAGCACCCACCAAGGAGCCCATCATTTATCTCTCCCCCTATGGCAACATCAATCAAAGCTTGGCATAGATTACTGAATCTAAGTCCAAGTGCTGAGGGATCTACACAAATCAAAATTCCAATAACCTCACTTAAGTTATTAATAGACAACTCCGCATACACTGATTGGTCTAAGGCAGGTATCATATACTTAGAAGA
Source organism: Glandirana rugosa (assembly GCA_018402905.1). NCBI lineage: Eukaryota > Metazoa > Chordata > Amphibia > Anura > Ranidae > Glandirana > Glandirana rugosa. The sequence continues at coordinate 166,053 of BLSH010244563.1, forward strand.
TCTTTACACAGCAGACTCCCCCAAATCTTTTCAGCATCTCCAAATGGAATACCAAGTAGCAAATAAGGATCTTTATCTTTACAAATGTACAATCCAATGTCTATCTCGATTATCCAAATGGCCATGCAATATTCCAAACAAAGCATGGACATACTACTACTCCCACCTAGCACCTAATAAATGGATCTCACTCTTATACAACTTACTTCAACAAAAAAATATCTTCATGAAAAACAACTCTATACTTAGATGGGAACAAGCCTAGGACGTTCATATACTACACTCCAGTGGACACAGGCTTGCAGAGCAACCTATGGAGCATCACGCTGCTCCAAGCTGTGGGAACTTTCCCAAAAACTCCTCTTCAGATGGTACCTGCAGATATGGCAATCATAATAAACATGTTTGAAGAATTCAAACTGTGCTCTGGTCTACGCATCAACTACCATAAAAGCGAAATTCTCCAGCTGGGTTCCATCAAAAATCCCTTGTGGACCCTAAATGCTCCCTTTCAGGTCACCCATTCTCACATCACATACTTGGGGGTCAGGATAGGGAAACTCCCTTCCTCTTTATACCATCTCAATTTCCCCCTCTGCTTGCCAGGCTTACTCAGGAACTGAACGCATGGATGGATCTTCCGCTCTCGCTCATGGGGAGGTGCCACTTGGTCAAGATGGTCAGCTTCGCCTGTCTATTATATCCTCTTCAGACCATACCTCTGTTACTGAAACATAAAGATATCCAGACCTTAAATAGAGCCATATCAAATTTCCTTTGGAAAAAGAAGCGACCACGCATAGCATTTCCCAAAATGCACCTCCCCAGGAGCGAGGGAGGTATAGGCCTACCCAACATTAGGCTGTACAATATTGCTTGTCTCCTCCGTTACAGCATGGACTGGATCAGGCAATCCTCTCACTATTCAAATTTACAGTTGGAATCTTCCATGGTCTCCCCTCTATCGTTAGTCGCTATCCTGCATGTCAAGTGGAAGTCCCTTCCCTCTGCTCTGCAGCACAACCTCCTCATCAGAGATACGGCGCTGGCATGGAGAGAATACAGGAAACTCACCAAGGTCTCCCCTTTTATCTCTCCTCACCTCCCTATCAGAGGCAATCCCAATTTCCCACTGGGATTAGACCACAAAACTTTCCAACTTTGGGACCAGAACAGTATTGCAACCTTCTCCTCCCTATGTAACGAAACAACAGGTCTGCCGCACAATTTTACCCATCTGGTCAATGAATACGCTATACCCAAATCCCACATTTTCCACTACTGGCAGTGTCTCAGTTTTTTCCGAACAGCCTGTTCGGAACCTAGTAAAGGGTTCCGAAGGACTTTCATCGATAGTCTCATACAAGGGGGATCCTATGCCATATCAAACATCTACAAGCCCCTCCTGCTGCTCTCTCTAAGTCATACCGTTAGGATCTCGATTGACCACTGGAGTAAACATTTTTCTATTCCGGACCTCTCTGAAAAAATAATGCTCGGATACAAAAAAAACGCTAAAAATCACTCCCAACGAGATCTGGAGGGAGACACAACTCAAACTCATACATCGGGCCTTCATCCCTTTCATTATGGACAAGGATAACTCCTCAGCTTCACTTTGTCCCCTCTGTAACCAACCCAAGCCATCTCTACACCACCGTTTCTGGACCTGCTCTTACATTGGTGCCTTTTGGGACCAGGTCATCACTTTCGTCAATAGTATAACCTTACTCAATCTCCCTAAGGACCCTCTACTACTAATTTTCGGCCACTGGGATAAACAACTCATCGTACGCTCTCCTCAAACTCACCCTCTTGATCCTCTGATCAGGGATTGGACGCTCGCCTGCCTTCTAGTGGCCCGACGAGCCATTCTCAAACAATGGACGTCTAGTACAAGCCCCTCCATTCCTCAGATCAGAAAGGAGATGATCTCATTGTTTTACAAGGAGAAGCTTAACACAGATATCTCACATCCTAAACATGCTGACCTATTCCTACGCAAATGGATGCCCTTCATCACCGCCACTCTACATCAAGAAGAAATTGGGACCCTTCGAGACTCTTTCAAGTTTCAGAGAACCTAGGATCACCTCAGTACAATTTGGAATTTAGTGTTACCGGCCGACCCTGGTGTAACTAATGCTGTGACAATGGGAACTAGTTCTAATCCTTACTCCAAATTTTTTCTCGGATCTCCAGGTGCACTGCCCCCCCTCCCCTCCCTATCCATTTCTCTACCCCTCTTATTTACCGAGTTTCTCTCACCCCTACTATGTTTAAAAAGGGAGATCCATCCAACTTCCTATGTATACTACATATGGTTACGTCTCCTACGCCTTGTTGACTCTGCTGTTATTCATGTTGTAACTTACTATTTTAAAAAGTATTGTATGGATCAGATGGATCCTTGTTTGTACTTTGATGTTTTGTCATGCTTCTATACAATCAATAAATTTTCTTTAAAAAAAAAGAAAAAGATGGTACCTAACACCCAACATACTTTCTTACTTTACAGACACTCCCTCCACCCAATGCTGGAAAAACTGTGGCCAAAAAGGGGACATACTTCACATTTTCTGGGGGTGCCTCACAATAAGCCTCTTCTGGAAAGATATCATGACACTTACATCTATACTCGCCTAGACCCAACTTACAATTTCCGCAGGCATGGCTTTACATAATTTAGAATTAGACTCACTACCACAAAACACAAGCCACACAATAGTACACCTGCTACTAGCAGCAAGACTCTCGATAACTAGACACTGGAAATCCGTTACTCCACCTACCCCTCTAGACACTATAGAGCTGACCAACACCCATTACTCCTATGAAATTCTGATGGGCACTTGCAATGGAAACCTACAACAAACAGCAAACAATTGGAAACCTGGGAAATACTGGAATCTAGATCACAACTAATATCAACCACATCCCTGTCGATACAAACTTTTTCTGTTCCAGACTTGACAGTTTCGTTACATTAGATGTACTATACAAATTATATCTGTCTAAATGCAAAAAAACAGTGTTCAATAGTACATATATGGAATGTGACATGGCTTCTCCCCTGGGAACATAGCAAGTCCCCTATTGGGGTGTTATTAGGGGAGAGACAGAGCCTACTACACCTAAAGCCAGGGATCAGTTTATACCCAAGAAATAATCAATTACTTTGTTTATGTTATTACCTGTTTATTATAACTACTACACTTTATTATCTTATATCAAGCATCTAACCATATCCTGTTAACACATTTGAAGGAAGTGATTTACTGCATAGTGATGAATATGTAATTTGGATATGCGTATATCTTTAAAAAAACAATAAAAAGGCATTGAAGAAAAAACTGTTTAATAGTATAAATGAAAAACTATCCAAAACTAAATTAAAATAAATGTAATAATTGTAAATGTAAATAAATGTAAAATGTATTTATCTGAAGTACATACTATAGTTGCAGTAATGTTCATGGAAAAAAAAAATATTTCACTAGACAGAGATGACATATATGTTACTGAAACAATTAAATCTGAGTGTTTTTCTCCTTGACAAGCACTGAGGCAAAACTCAGAATGCCTTCTTGGCAAGGGGTTGTCAGTGGTTGCAAAGCTCTTGTTGTCACAATAAACCTCTGAATGTTTCAAACTGTGCACAGCATGAACTAATACAGCTTGACATGAAATGTGCTATTCTTAATGTAAATTGCTGCCAGCTTCAAGTGTTTTCTGGGACTCATGGGAAGACAATCATTTTTAAAATTACTGTATTACAAAACAATGTTGTCTCCTTAAGCATAGAAAACAAACACCACACAGATAAATGAATGAATGCTGTCTTCTGATATATGATAGTATTATAGCTTAACACGTAAGCCATCTATATCAATAAGAAAAAGAAGAAAAGGAATGTTTTTTCCCCTTTTTAGTTTACTGATTCCAACTACATTCATTTATTAAGTCTGTGCTTCATTTGTGAATGCAAAATAAGCATTGGAAGTCTTGGACAGATTTCAGTATACAGGACCCTTGCTATATTCAGTGTCTTTCATTTTTTTAAATTATTTTTGCAGCCAACCTAAGTTTTCCTTCTCTTTTCAGTGTACCAAAGCTACTGTTTCTGCCAGCTACTGTTGTCCATGCTCTACTAGTCTGTGTCAAAGCAATTGCCTTATGAGTATTGAACATTAGTGTGGAATGTATACTGTGGGCGTGAGCTACGAAGGTGATAAACAATAGGGACAACTAGGGATGCACTGACCATTTTTTCATGAGTACGAGTACCAATCATTTTAGTATGCGCCAATACCAATTACTGATACCTTCCGCAACTGTTTTGTTTACACTTCAGCTGTCAGCAATGGTACAAAGCAGTGAAAAGTTATTTGCAAATGAAATATATATATATATATATTTTAATTTTGTGCTTTTTTCAATGTGAAAATGTGTAAATATATGTTAAAGGTGTAAAAATATTAATGAACAAAGCAAACAAACAAAAAAAAATTTCCTGACAGACTCCATGGCAGCATACGTATGGGTTAATAAGGCCTCCTCTCCACTCCTATAGGACCCCACTCCCATAAATTTAGGCTCAGAGCGAGAGGCCATGTTCCTTTTTTTTTCCTCCTCCTAAAGACCAGAATGATTGAAGTCTTACCTTGGATAAAGTGTCCACGATCGAGGCCTGGTTGTTCGCCAAGTTGTGCCCCAGAAGATGTCTGGCGTCTCCAGCAATTCCCAGCCGTTGGCGGGTCAGAGAAGGACGATAGCTGCAGTCCCATGTAAATCCCCGGCAGTCCTCAGCGGTGAGTGGGGTGAAGAGGGGTGATGGATGCGGTGCCATGTAAAATCTCCAGCAGCCCCAGCTATGAGCGGGGTGGAGAAGGGGGATGAATGCGGTCCCATGTAAATCCCTGGCAGTCCCCAGCTGTGAGTGGGGTGATGGATGCAGTACCATGTATAATCTCCAGCAGCCCCAGCTATGAGTGGGGAGGAGAAGGGTAATGGATGTGGTCCCGTGTAAATCCCTAGCAATCCCCAGCTGTGAGTGGGGTGAAGAGGGGTGATGGATGTGGCATCATGTGTCATCTCCAGCAACCCCCAGCCAGGAGCGGGGTGGAGAAGGGTGATGGATGCGGTGTCATGTAGAGCTCAAGCCTGGCCATTGGTAGGCAAAGCAGCAGTACGGCCTAATAGCCTAGCTAAGAGGCGGTGGCCATAAACACCCTGAGCCCATGCAGCAACAACGTCCTCTGTATCCAGGCGTAATCGTGGGGTATGCCGTGTGCGGTAATGTATACCTTTCTATTCCATACTCCATGGCAGCAGTTTGTGCGTTTATCTATTTGTCTGTTTTCTTTTCCTGGCTTTAATGTCTTCCAGCCTGTGTTGGCTGGAGAGCACCTGCGTTCCAAGCTTCCGCTCTCTCTAAATGGCCGAGTGTCCCTGGGTTATTCCTGCCCAGTGACTCAGCACAGGTGTGCTGTGGGCAGCAGTGGCATCATTGCAGAGGGAGACATTCGTTCAACGGTCAGGACTGTTGATATTGAGTTTTTCTCTGGGGACAGCTTGCAGCAGTCTCCAATGCTGTATGCAATCATCACAGGCATATGCTCTGTAATGCAACCTTGTGTGCTGTCTTGCTGTGATTGTATCACCTGTGCAGTATGGTTATCTGTGCAGTTAACACACCAGATGTATTACTGCTCCCCCTGTGGCCAGCCCTTGTGTAGCAAGTTTTGAGAGGGTGTTTAACCCTTTCCTTCCCTTGCTTGCCTGGGCACACTTTTGGCTTTTCCTTTCTACCCTATTTTGTGCTTTTTTTTTTGTGAGTCTTTCTAGGTCAGATTCACAATACACGGCATTAGATCAGTAAGACCTCTTTAGGTCACAACATAAACTTTCTTCATCCAGATTTGGTCATCATAAGTCACTGTCAAGATCCAGTGCGACTTGTCATGCATTCCAATCTATGCAACTTATAATTGCAGCAACTCTGGAAAGGTTCCTGCACTACCTCGCTGGGGACTGCCATCAGAGGAGATGTTCCCATTCCTCCTCCAGCCACCACTCCCCACCACCATGACAGCTGCTCTGCTCACAGAGCCTGCTGGGGATGTCGGGCACAAGTCCCAGAGGGCAAGTCTCTGTGCGACCTCTGTTATGCCCGGGTGGTCGGGGAAAAAGAAGGAAAACCAGCAGATGGAGTCGCTGGTAAAGCGTGTGGTGCAGCAGTCCCTAAAGGAATGGGGCAACTCCCACACACAGAGCAAAACCACCAATGTCAGGCTCAGTGGCCGACGAAGCCCCGGAGGATACAGGCTCATTCTGGCCTTATGATGCCTTGCTTAGTTTCTCAGACAGAAAGACTGTAGGTCTGGGGGGCGCACTTAGTCGCACTCCAGAGTTGCGCTCTGAATCGTGCGACTTTGGGGTCGCAATAGCAGAGACATAGCCTCAGAGAGAGTGTCCTATTCTCCCCATTCCTAACGGGACTAGGGGACATCATTTTGGATGAGCCGGGTCTCGAGATATTCCTCCCTTCTGAGCAGGCCAAGCTCTATCCATCCAGGGATAAGGATGTGAAGTATCGAAAGGCTGCCCCTCTACTTGTTGAAGTTTGCTAAGGCAAGAAAGCCGGTCGCTCCTCCCTGGGTGTGGTGGGCTGGAAGTTGGCCCAGGCTCTAGTGGCCATGTTTATAGCACTGAAAATGTGGAAGAAGAAAACCTTTCAGATGAAGCGACCAGAAACCTGGTAGCTCAAGAGCCAGAGCTGGAGGTAGGTCCCAGGACGAGGCTTCATTTGACATCATACACATTGTAGCAATGTTCTGGCTAGCTATGGCTAAGTAAGCGCCATGGCTCTGGTCTGGGCTTGCGGATCCTGCCCCTAGCAGGTGTGGTGGAAGATCCCCTTGGATTGTCATCATTGGCAACGAGCTGAATAGCACCATAACCCAGGCCACAGTTGCGTTTTGCCTCAGGACTGGCGCCTGCTAGGCTGGAAGATTGGGTGGTCCAGAAGACAATGTTCAGTGTGTGCGGGAGTCGCATGCTTTTACAAACCAGGTCAGGATTTTGGGAAAAGCTGGTGGAGAGGCCAGGTGTCCCCTCAAATGTCGGCTAAGTGAACCTGACCTCAGGTTTCCGAGGAGCCGAGTTGGGGTACCGATTGTTGGAACTTTAAAACGGTCATTTCAGAATACGCATGGGCCTTCGGATTTCCTCCTCAGCTCAGTTTTGTTTTCCCAGATTTACCTTACTCTGAAGTAAGAGGCAGATACTCTTGTATTATGTAAGGTCTCTGGTGTTGCAAAGTGCTGCTGTGCCAGCCCCAGAAGGCGGAAGATTTCTGGGCATGCCCTTGTCCCTCTTCATGGTCATAAAGTACGGCTTGCAGAGGCTAGCTATAGACCTCACACACCTAAAACATTTCTCATCGAAAGGAGAAGTTAACTTGCATCGTTGCCTGAGTCTCGTTTAGTCTTCTTCCCACCGGCGCACCTTTCAGTATCCAAAATTATCGGCACTATGGTGTCTACGTAGCCAATGGTCAAGTGGACGTTTGGGAGAATGCGGCCCTTCCATAAGGGGTTTCACCAGCAGTGGGAGCCAGGATGTAGAATGCAGGTCATCTACAAGGCCTCAGTCATGAGAGAGCCCTAGGTGGCTGCAACGGAGAAAGGTATTTATTGGCCATTCCATTGCCTCATCTCCTGCTTCACAATCGCGTTTGATACCAGCGATACAAAATGGGGGACTTACTGCCTATCAGGGATAATGCAGGACTGGTGGGGCTGTCAGTTTCACAGGAGTGTGCAAACATTCTGAAATTACTGGCAGCCTTCTGCTCCCTACAAGCCAGTATGCCTTGGGCTCAGAAGAATCTAACCGACATCTCATCAGTTTATGTCCCCGGATTCCTGAATGATTCTAACAGGCTTTCTTTCCAGAGTCCAACTGAAAATGCAACAATGGTCTCTCCATGTGGTAGTTTTCAGGCAGGTCCCTGGGGGTCAGTCCAAAATTAACCTGTCTGTCTCCCGGGGCACCAAGAAGTTGGGGAAGTTTTATGCTGTTGGAGGTACAACAGTAAAGTTGCTTGGTACCGTAAACTACATATATACATTATAACTGTCTATACCAGTAGGTGGCACTGCAGTATTAGTGTGTATTCTGTGTTATAATATTATCACAGGATGTATCTTCTGTATCTAGTGTGCGCTTGTATAGTTCCTGTTCCTATCTCCATGCTAGAAGACATGTTCTGCTATTTCTCCATGAAAGTAAAGTATTCTGTAAAAGATATCACTCAAAAAGCTTCCAACGTATGATATCATCATATCTGCTAGCATATACACAGGGCTGGTATCTCCAAGGCTTCAGGACAGGGGCCTGACAGATTATTGGATATGCAGCTGGAACTGTGCGATTCTTCCTGTTACGGTCAACCTCGGGTTTTTGTGAAGATTCAAAACAGAAGTCGTGGAGGTAGAGGCAGAGATGCCGTATTCGCCATGGCTCCCTGTGTTGGTGCGGATCAGCTACTGGAAACCAGAGCCCATTCCCCTCAGGCCAGACCTTCTGTCATGGGACCTAGGCTCAGACTTTGGAGTAAACAGAGGCTTCCCAAATGGTACCTCCCTCTTGTTCTCGACTCCCTCGGGAATTGGAGCACAGTATTCTAAGATTGTCCCTACAAGACCTCTGTCAAATTCACCTTTCTCGTGGCTATCACGCCAGCATATAAAGCCTCAAACTGAGGCATCGCCATGGAGAACCTTTCTTAAGACTCTTTCCAGAGTGAGTGATGCTGTTGCCTATGCTCGACTCGAATCTCAAGATTGCATCATTTCATGGGTACCAAGGAATTGTTCTGCTAACCTTTAGGGTACTAACATACGTCCTTTAGACATGGGAGAGGTCATGTTCTGGAATCCTGAGTTTGGCTCACAGCAATACCCTTTCTTTTACAAATAAATGATCTGACTTTTGCGCTACTATGCATGACTTGGCAAGTGCAAAACAAATGTGAGCTATGTATAAGATGGCCTTTTCTTGGTTCTAGGAATCTCTCAGATATTATTATATCTGCAAGCTATAGCTTCCTTCAGGCTTTAGAATGCCTGTTCATTCTTTGCCGAAAAGAACATGGGAAATGTGCCTCATCTAGGATGATGGTGGCACGGGTTGTCTGGGCCATCCAACAGGCTCAGAGCTGAGGGCTTGGCTCTCTGGAGGTGGTGACCACTCGCTCAACCAGAAGTGTGTCTACATCTCGGGCAGCATGTGGCTCCCAATATAGTCCGTAGGGCGGCCTTGCGGCCCTAAATTAATACATTTATGGCTCATTATTATGCAGGGCCTGCTTCGTTATCCTCTGTTTTTTTTCTGTGGCTTTAAGGGCCCGTCTGTTGACGGTACGAATTAAAGCCTTTGGTTCAGTATTTTCAGCATTGCCTGTCCATGAGGTGTATGGCTAGTTAAATCCCATACATATGCTGCCATGGAGTCTGTCAGGAAAACTGAAAATTTCCTATCAAATACTTACTGTAATTTTCCTTTCCTGATGGACTCCATGGCAGCAGGAGTTCCCACCCCAGTGTCATCTCGCTCTGAGCCTAAATTTATGGGAGTGGGGTCCTATAGGAGTGGAGAGGAGGCGGGATTAACCCATACGTATGCTGCCATGGAGTCCATCAGGAAAGGAAAATTACGGGAAGTATTTGATAGGAAATTTTCTGTTTTTAATTATTAATAGTTTATAACATAGAAGTGAACAAAAAAAACAGCAGGAAAATAATTAAATGGAGAAGGAGAATGAGGAGTCAATTAAGGCTGATTAGAGTAAATTAAGGGTCAATAAGGAGTTAAAACAGAGGAACATTTAATAAAAAACAAAAATATTTTTTTTTTCATTGAAAGGTTGCTTTAAACTTCATTTGCAGATATAAGTTCATCCCTTTGATCTGTAGATGAAGAAACAGAAAGATACAAAAAGAACCAATGTTTCAGCAGCTGAACAATGTTGTTGATAAACATTGCCTTTTTTTTTAAGAGCTCCAATTGCCAGGACTTCGTTTGCACTTTAGCTGTCAACAGGGGAACCCCATTAACAGCTGAATGAGTCATCAGTTAAGGACGTGGCGGGCCGCTCCTTAACAACCAATAATTGCCAGCTTTTTTTTTTTTTTTTTACATTTTAGCTGTCAGGGGCGAAAACCTTTCAGCTATCCCGCTGATAGCTGAAAGAACTAAGCCTGATAAGCCTGAACGTATCAGTTTCAGGTATCGGAGCATTTGCACGAGAACCGATACTTATGCAAATGCTTAGTGTCAGCCCTGATACCAGTATCGGGGCAACCCTAGGGACAACCTTTCCAGAGAGTCTTTCTTCACCTTGCCTAAAGGGTTCTTGCCTAAAGGGATAGTGTGCTGAGCTCTCTTCCCTGGGTTTCTGTCCAGAAGGGTTATTTCTCATTTTGGGACATTTTTAAAGGATGTTGACTTACTGAAAAAAAAATGCTGAAACCTTAAGCATATTTGGCATGTGCCCCACATAAATGGCTACCAAGACATCACTTGAACCTTGGTTTGTATAAAACTGAAAATCAGTAAGCCTGTCACTGAACAGCACAGTCTGCAAAATCCAGAAAGTATATTGAAGAGAGGAAATCAGTCTGTTGGTGTGTAGTTGTGTTGGAAAGTTATTTCTGAAAAAATAACTGGCACCCAGATTTTTTATATGGGCACCCAAAAGAAAGAACCAGCAACTGAAGTATATGTGCCCAGAAACTACAGTAAAGTTATAAAATGGGGATGTCTTAGTGTGCCATCTGCAGGTAAAATGCCTTGTAGATGGATAGAAAGACTTTATTGTTCAGTATTAGGGTGAACCCAACCTGACTAAAAACAATTCTAATTAAATAATGTTTGTAAGGTACAGGTACTTTATGGCGTCTGCAAGTGCAGTACCTGTGCTAGCTATCAAATCTTGACCCATACAGTCCTTTGGATTACAGGGCTAATCTATATATGGAACCTTGACTTCTGCACATATTGAAATTAAGCTCTAAAACTAAGCCCCAACAATCAACTGTAGAATGGCAAAACTTTAGTTGGCAGTAGATGTTCTGGCTTTTGACCGTTGAATGACTCAGCATCACCAGGCATTGGGGTAGATGTAAACTTTAAATGCATTACATTTAGTTTGCTAATGCAACATGCATCATCTCTCTCTTTATAAATATATATTGTGACGGTATGCAAGGCAAAGTGATAGACGTATGCTATCTGTCGTCTCACATATGTTCACTCGGATTGGACTGAAGTGGAGTCCAGCCCGGGTTTTACCAGCCACCGTGGCAGGGCTAGTTCCGGGCTGGGTTTTGAGGTCCACTGGAGTCCAGTCTCAGGTGTGGTTAAATGACCAGGAGGAGAGCACAGTGTTGCTCTGGCCTGGGACTCATAATTCATAAACACTACTCTGAGAGAGCTAAACCTTGGGAATTGTTTGCTCTAAGGACTCAAAAGAAAGGTTTGCATTTGTTTTGTTTGGGGGTGTCTGGGACAAGCCCGACACCATATAGTGAGGTTCCTGTTCTGTATAGTTTAGAGCCAGATGGCAAGGATTTGCTCTTCTATTGTTTGTTTATTTGACTTGCAACCCTTACCAATTAAACTGGCAAACCACCAGACTTTTAAGAAAGTTTGCCTACACGCTGCCATTTTCTCAGGAAAGGTGATCCCCATGAGCGGTGATCAGAACTCATTTATTTGAAAACTATATGGTCTCTTATTCTCCTTTTTATTTTGGATCAGACCAATTTTGGGCCATTGTGGTGCATTTGAGATTGTATTAATATCCTGAGCACAACATTGTCTTGTAAATAATTGCTGCAATCCCAATAGAAGTCCTTACTTTCTAAACTTCTCTTTGTGCTTTTCTTCTTATTGTATTCTGCTGTGGACTGAATAATTATTATACTGAACCATGAGAATCATAGAAGCTGCCTTCTGAAAATGCTAGCTGCCTGCTAGTCATGTGTAACCTCTTTTTTCATTATAATAATTTACTGACTAGGAATTTGCATGCAGATAGAGTTGAGCCAACCCGAACTGTAACGTTCGGGTCCGTACCGAACTTTTGGGTGTCCGTGTTCTGAACCTGGACCCGAACGTTTGAGAAAAAGTCCTGGGTTCTGGTATTTTATCACGCATGTTGAATATCTGCAGGGCAGCCAATCAACAAGCGTTTCACTGGTTTTCCCTAGATGCCATCACAGCCATGCCTACTAATGGCATGGCTGTGATTGGCCAGTGCATCATGTGACCCAGCCTCTATATGAGGCTGGAGTCATAGTGCTGCATGTCACATGCTCTCAGGTTAGTGTAGGGAGAGGATGCTGCCGGCGCTGTGAGGGACAGATTGTGAGGGAAAGATTGCAGATCTAATAACTAGGTAGAGATTACTACTACTGCTGTGAGAGACAGATTGCAGTGATAATAACTAGGTAGAGATTACTACTACTGCTTTGATGGACAGATTGCAGATCTAATAACACTCATCCTGCATTACAGAACGATCTGATTACAGAACGATCTCTCATCCTGCATTACAGAACGATCTGATTAACCACTTGCTGACCACCGATCAGCATTTGACGGCGGCAAAGTGGTTCTTTCCCGCAAAACGCCGTCATACGACGGCGGCTGCGGGAACGAGTTTAGTGAGCGCGCGCCGCAGGAGGCGTACCCGCACACTCACTGTGTTCGGGGAGGGCCAGGGAGCGGGTGCGGCGGCTTCGATTTCCGCCGGCTACCCGCGATGCCCCCCCCGAGTGGAGGAACGGAGGTCCGTGTATGTAAACACGGATCTCCGCTCTGTGTGAAGGGGGAAGGGCTGTGATCACAGCCTTCCTGTATACGAAGGCTGTGACCACTTCCCTTCCCAAGATATTGCAGTCCCCCTACAGTTAGAACACGCCCAGGGAACATATTTAACCCTTAGAGCGCCCCCTGCAGGTTAACCCCTTCACTGCCAATGACATTTACACAGTAATCAGTGCATTTTTATAGCACTGATCGCTGTATAAATGCCAATGGTCCCAAAAAAGTGTCAAAATAGTCCGACATGTCCGCTGCAATATCGCAGTACCGCAAAAAAACGCAGATCGCCGCCATTACTAGTAAAAAAAACAAAAAAAAAACCCAAAAATGAATTCTCATTATCCGTAAACGCGACCCCTTTTGCGCAAACCAATCAATAAACGCTGATTGCGATTTTTTTTATCGCAAATATGAGGAAGAATATATATCGGCCAAAAACTGAAAAAATGTTTTTTTATATTTTTTTTTTTTGATTTGTATTCTAGCAAAAAGTAAGAAATTTGGGTTTTTTTGCAAAATTGTCGCTCTTCTTTTGTTTATAGCGGCGATCAGAAATGACGCAGAGGTGATCAAATACCACCAAAAGAAAGCTCTGTTTGTGGGAAAAAAGGACACAAATTTTGTTTGGGTACAACGTCGCACGACCGTGCAATTTTCAGTTAAAGCGACGCAGTGCCGAATCGCAAAAAGGGCTCCGGTCCTAAAGCAGCAAATCCTTCCGGGGCTAAAGTGGTTAAAGAACAATCTGATACTGGACTAGGTAGAGATTACTACTGCTTTGAGGGACAGATTGCAGATCTAATAACATCTCACATTTTTCTTCCTTTTGCAGCCTTCTAGCACTTGCCAGGACTTTTTTATAGCCATTTTTGTGCAGAAAAGTTCAGGTCCCCATTGACTACAATGGGGTTCAGGGTCGGCCGAACCCGCCCAAACCCGAACATCCAGGTGTTCGCTCAACTCTACATGCAGATAAATATTTCCAACCTAGCAGTGCTGCATGGTGAAAGTAAAAGCTATTTTCAACAAAAATTAACAAAGCACTGTTTTCACTCCTAAACAATTGTGCAAAATCACCATTTATCCCTATTAAGTATCTTCAAATCTGTCTAATCCATGTCAATTTTTAGTTATTTGGCTTGATTCTCTAATATCTAGTACTTGGTAGTAATGGAAGTGCTAATGCTATTTTTTTTTAAAAGCAGAAAATTTCTTGATTGTCATGAATGTCAAGGTAAGCCTGATTAAGCAAGTTTAGATTATGCTCAGAAATTGGATTGCAATTTTTTGTTTATTAATTTTTATTTACCATTAAGCCAATGCATTTCTTCAAATGTAAAGGTCACTCTTAAACTGTCAGATTTGCAAGGATACATTTTTCAAAGTATGCTATATATAAAGAAACAATTAAATGGTGCTGTGGTGAAAAGGTCAGAGGTGTCCATAATCATAATTATTTTTTGAAAATATATATATTTAATTTCCATATTTAACTAATTACATTTTCAAAAGAAAATTAGATCCATATACATTGGCTATATTCACTATAGAGGGTGCATAGTTACATTTTCTACTACCATAACCAGCTAGTCAATCAATATACCATGAAACGCATGCCAGTTTCTAACAGGGGATAGGCATATTGCCAGTGCATGCTAAAAAATCAGTAACCATTAACCTTTTTTTCTCATAAACCATAAAAATAGTTCCCTTCTGCAATGTTGCCTGCATATACCTGAAGCTTATATTATTTTTACATTTAAATTTAAATAAAGTAGTCAAAATAAAATGAACTTTTACTTTGCTCATGCAAGACAAAGTAAAAGTTCTGGAGGAACGTTGTTTCTTTTACACTATGTACTGCATCAGCTATATATGGTTGAAATGACAATAAAAGCTTCTTGACTTGACTCTTGACTTGAAAAGGTTAATTTAGTCCTCTTCTCTACACAGCAACATATACTTCACTTTCTTAGATCTCCTGCCACTTTATTTGGGCACTAGGACCAGGGATACAGCACGTATAGGCTCCAAACCAACTTATCAGCACTTGCGCAGAGCTAATTACCCAGTCACATTTTACAGTACTTGACCAATCATGAGGCAACAGAGCTGTGACATAGAAGAAGAAAAGTAAGTCATATAGCCCATAACTAGAATACCCAATGTCTCCCCAGTCCCTGAAGGCAGGTTAAGTAAAGTGACCCCAAGTAGGGTGAGAAAAGTTTCCCAAGTAGTAACTAAAAAGATAAAAAAGCTAGCTTTTACTTTCTATGACTAAAATAAATGGTCTTTCTTTATATTCACAATTAAATGCATTTAGGCAGTACAAAGTCCTCCTCGTGAGATTGTATTGTGTACTGATTTGATTGCAGTCCCTTAGTCAGAATCCTGCACTTTGTACTATTTACTGAACAAGTATGTCCAACTCTATATTTGCATGAGGATGTGAGCAGATATCACCAATCGGTGGTAAGACATTTACTTAACGCGGTACGTAGAGGAACTCGCTGCATCAATGAATAGACAGGAAGGTCTGTTTCATGAAACATGGACTCAAGGGATTCATTTTACACTCTCAAGGAGTTATCAGATATTCTTTCTCTAAATGGTGGTGCACAACATGCTTTTAGATTTTTCTTTTCTTTGTTTTTTTTTCTTTTCCTTGTTTCTTTCTCTACTGTTCTCTGTTGTTTTTTTTATTTTTTTTTTTGCCTTAAAGTGGTTGTACATATTAGAATAAAAAAACTTCTGTGTGCATAAGCCCCCTGAGCCCCCATAATACTTACTTGAGCCCCATCTCTATCCAGCAATGTATCTGAATGGACACAGGGAGCTGCGGCTCAGTTCGAATGTCCCCATAGCAAGCTGCCTGCTGTGGGGCACTCGACAGGAGGAAGAGGCCAGGAGCGCCGGCGAGGGACCCCAAGAAGAGGAGAATCTGTGCTGATCTGTGCAAAACCATTACACAGAGCAGGTAAGTATAAGGTTTGTTATTTTTAAAGAAGTATATCACTTTAAGGGTCTTGAACCGAGCAGCTCTGTCAACCATATGGATGTATTTTCTTTTTCCCTGCTCTGTTCAATAGACGGCACTCGCATGCGCGATGATCGGGTTCGCTTCAGAACCGATCAATCAACCGGGCTAGGCCAATGATATTTGGCCTGGACCTGCTGATCGGTTCTGGTGAATGGAATCCTTCCTCTGCCTGTGAAATGTAAACACAGGCAGGGGAAGTGATGTCACTCCTCTGAGTCCTTTTCCGTTCCAGAGAGGGAGAGAGAGACACATCTAATCATAAGTTGCACCAACACTACACTAACAAAGTACACGCAGGCACACTTTCCACCCCCTGATCGCCCCCCAGTTAACCCCTTCATTGCTGTCACCCCCTCTCACTGTGTCACTGAGTGCAGTGATCTGATTTTTACCGATCGGTGTACTTGTGACACGTGTGACACTAAATTAGTGTTAGGGTAGGTAGTAGTAGGCCTAGGTAGGTATAAATACCCCCAATAAAGGTTTTAACTCCTTGATTGCCCCCTGCCACCTGTGATCACCGTATAAGTGTCACAGGTGATGCTAGCTAGTTGTTTTTTTTTTTTGTTCATCGCACTACCCGCCCTATATTTTATATATACCTTATATAGGTTTTGATTGCCTGGCGGAGACCTCAGTTTTAGCGTGTGTTAGGGTCAGCGTAAATACCAGGCAGTGCCAGTAAGTACAGGTACTCTGACATGCACACACACACATTAGATATGTGTTAGATACTATTGTGGTATCTGATCAGATCAATATCTGTTTCCAGATGGTGCTGCACTTTCCGCATGCCGTTCCTGGTACCCCAACCAACCGAGCACCCCAAAAGTGGTGTCGTGTCTGCAGACAACGTGGATACAGGCATGACACCCATTATTATTGTCCCTCCTGTCCTGACCAGCCTGGTCTCTTCATCGGTGACTGTTTCCAGTGCTACCATACACTAGTTGAGTATTAGCATAGGGTAAAGCTCTACACAGTGATAGCACACACTTTCACAGGGTCTCCAAGATGTCGCCGCATTTTGTGAGACCCAGACCTGGAACTACTGTTAAAAAAAACAAAAAACGTATCAAAAAAATAAAAAGTTATAAAAACCAAAAAAAGTAAAATAAAAAATACAAAAACCAAAAACAGTTGTAGGTTTCTTTTTTTTCCCTCTCTATTTTCTCTCTATTCTCTCTCTATTGTTAATTTTTTTATCATGTTTCCTTTGCAGGTATGTAATGTTTTTATATGTTAATGCTTACCTGTAATGTTTTATAATGTTTTCTCCTTAGCAGGAATGTAATTTTTTTATGTTACTATGTTTTACTAATTGTTTTTTGCTTTTCAGGTACGCCAGCTGCAGAACTGATTTTTTTATGGTGACAGCAACAGCATTTGCTCCCACCATACATAAGGCAGTGACTCCAGCACTGTTGGAGGTGATTTGACCACCACAGTTAAAAAAAAGCATATACCGGAGCATATGGGCAGGTGTGAAAATTGGGGCGGATAGCCCCTATGCTCCGGTATATATTTTTAGAACAGGGCTATGCCCACCATTAGAAGTGGGCGGATGAAGGGCGGTTTTCTAATGGTGGGCATACCCCCCGATTGATTATTTTTTTTCATTTAACCCACAGGCTGCATGAAAAAAAAAGAACATTGCAACATATGTCCAACAAGGACCAGCGACACATTAGTATGTTGATGGTCTTAGAGTGGTTATACCAATGATGCCTGCAGGTATAGGTATCATCTAGGTATTGTTCTTTTCAGTGGTCGGCTTTCATGTAAAAGCAATCCTAGTGGCTAATTAGCTGCTAGACTGCTTTTACAAGCAGTGGGAGGGAAGGCCCCCTCCCGTCATCTTCCATGGTTTTCTTGGGCTCTCCTGTCTCACCGAGGAACCAGAGAATGCAGCTGGTGGTTCCGACAGCTAACCATAGAGCTGATGCAAGACTAGAATGGCTCCAATCATCTCTATGGCCTAAGAAACCGGAGGCTACGAGCATTTCATGACTTCAGTTTCGCCAGATATAAACAGTGCCTTTGGAAAATTGGGAAACCATCCTATCACACCGATTTTGGTGTGGTCAGATGCTTTAAGGGCTGAGGAGAGATCTAGAGTCGAATAGACACCAAATTTTATATATATATATATATATATATATATATATATATACACGACACTACCTATTTTTATCATGGGGATATTTAAATTCCCTGTGATAACAATAAAAAGGATAAAAAATAATTAAAAAATGAAAAGGACAGTGTAAAAATAAAATAAAAAGCAAAATAAATAATTAAAAAAAAAAAGCATCCCTGTCACCCTTTGCACACGTGCAAAGGTGAACGCAAGCGTTTGTCTTGTCTCGTATGTAAACAGCAATTGCACCATGCATGTGAGGTATCCACATGAACGTCAAATCGAGGGCAGTGATTTTAGCAGTAGACCTTCTCTGTAAATCTAAAGTTGTAACCTGTAAAGGCTTTTAAAAATGTATAGTTTGTCGCTGCTGCACGGGTGTGCGTAATTTTAAAGCATGTCATATTTGGTATCTACTTGGCATAAAATCATCTTTTATATTTCACCAAACATTTGGACAATAAAGTGTGTTTTTGTGCATTAAAATTCAAAAAAGTGTTTTTTTTCCAAAAATTGTGTTTAAAAAAATCAGTGCGCAAATACTTTGTGGAAAAAAAATTGCAACCCCCACCATTTTAATCTGTGGGGCCTCTGCTTTAAAAATATATATACA
Source organism: Glandirana rugosa (assembly GCA_018402905.1). Classification (NCBI taxonomy): domain Eukaryota; kingdom Metazoa; phylum Chordata; class Amphibia; order Anura; family Ranidae; genus Glandirana; species Glandirana rugosa. The sequence goes on from BLSH010244563.1 coordinate 184,740, forward strand.
GTTTGGGGGTTCAAAGTAAGTTTCTAGCAAAAAAAAAATATATTTTTTCAAAAAGTGTCAGAAAGGACATGGTGGTGGTGGAAATAGTGATTTCACTTCCTCACTACCTATCACAGTTTCGGAGGCCCTGAAATGTCCAGATAGCATAATCCTCCCAAAATGACCCCATTTTGGAAAGTAGACACCCCAAGCTATTAGCTGAGAAGCATGTTGAGTCCATTGAATATTTTATATTTTGCAAAAAGTTTTGGGAAAATGACAATTGTTTTTCTTGACAAAAAGTTGTTGCTAAATGGTATACTGCTCAAACATGCCATGGGTATATGTGAGATTACACCCCAAAATACATTCTGCTGCTTCTCTTGAGTATGGGCATACCACATATGTGAGACTTTTTGGCGGTCTAGCCACGTACAGGACCCCGAAAACCAATCTCTGCCTTCAGGCTTTCTAAGGGTGTAAAACAGTGATTTTAATTCTCGCTACCTATCACAGTTTCAGAGGCCCTGAAATGTCAAGGTAACATAAACCCCCCAAAATGACCCCATTTTGGAAAGTAGACACCCAAAGGTATTTCTTAAGAGGCATGGTGAGTATTTTGCAGCTCTCATTTGTTTTGGAAAATGAAGAATGAAAATGAAGTATAGTCTGATCCTTTATGCTTCTGCTGCCTGTTAACAACCCTGCCTGTACCAGACTACCTGCTTGCCTGCTCCTTCTGTGCCACACTTGTCCGCCTGTTACCGACCTGGCCTGCACCACCAATCTTCTGTCTTGCACGAGCTCCTGGAGGATCCTCACAACATCATCTGCATCCCTTTCAGCCCTCATGCCCCCTGTGCTCTGGAACCTTCTGTCTACTCTACCAAGGGTTCCTGATCCAGGGCCGTAAGGGAGGTTGCCCACTGCATAGTCAGACTCCACCACCAGGTATGTGACAGAAACGTACAGCCATGTCTGAGTCTGAGCAGGGGCCCTCTTCATTACATGAACTCTGTCAACACTTGGTTGGTCTCTCTCGAGCCGTCCAAACCCTGCAAACAGGATACACCCGGCTGGAAGCCCGTGTCCTGGAGTTTTCTTCATCTGCCCCATCGGGGTCAGCCGGCTCACAACGGACTCCATGGTCACTCTTTCCTGGAAACCCACATTTCCCATGCCTGAACATTTCTCAGGGGACCGTAGGAAATTCCGGGTGTTCCGCAGCACCTGGGAACTGTATTTCAGCCTACAGCCTTGCACCTTCTCCCTGAAAACCATGAAGGTGGGGCTGGTAATCTCCCTACTGCAAGATGAGCCCCAGTCGTGGGCCCACCGGCTCCTGGAGAAGGGGCGTCTGAAGTGTCTGACCTTTCCCGGTTCTTCCAGGCAATGGCTAAATTATATGAAGATCCGCACCAGGCGGCCACTGCCGAAGCTGCGCTGCACACCCTCCAACAAGGCCGCTGCCTGGCGGAGGATTATGCGTCAGAGTTCAACCATTGGAGCATCGACACGGCCTGGAATGAGGCAGCTCTCTGCCACCATTTTCGGCTAGGCTTAGCTGATCCCCTGAAAGATGAGTTGGCTCGTGTTGGCACTCTGGAAAGGCTCATCGATCTGGCCATTCAGATCGATCGGTGCCTCAGAGAACACAGAACCTTCATGGATGCTACCTCTTGCCTCCGACTTTCCAAGTATCGCTCTAGCCGGCTCCACCATACCCACCTCTCCGCATCCGATGCAGTCAGAGCCCAAGCAGCGGGGTGTGGTGCACCCGGCACTGACCCCTGAAGAGAAACAGTGCCGAAGAAGCCTGGGCCTCTGCCTCTACTGTGGAGAGCCGGGGCACTTCGTGCGTGTCTGCCCTGCCAAGTTGGATAAGTGCCTTGCTGTCTCCTCCCAACCTGTACCTAGCAACACTGCTCACCTCACCCTCTCCTTACTTCTACAGCTTCCTGGAAGAACTATTTCCGTTCATGCCATCATCGATTCTGGTGCCTGCAGCTGCTTCGTGGACTTAACTTTTGCTGCACAACATGGGATCACTCTACGTCCCAAATCCTGCAGGATGGCTGTGCACCTGGCTGATGGAACAACCATAAAATCTGGTCTAGTCACACAAGAGATCGCTCCCCTGACCACTATGATGGTGGGAGGTCACCAATAGCTCCTCACGCTCGATGCCATCACCTCTCCCATCTTCCCTGTCATCCTTGGTCTGCCTTGGCTCCAGGCCCATAACCCCACCATTGACAACTACAGGAAACATCCAGTTCCAATCGCAGTACTGCCACGACCACTGTCTTCCCAGGACTCCTGGAGTGGATCCTTCCCTACTTTGCATGGACCTTGACCCAGAGCCTGATGTCCACCAGGCCGTCCCCAGTGTCTACCATGCTTTCTTGGATGTTTTTAGCAAGAAAGGGGCTGAGATCCTTCCTCCCCACAGACCGTATGACTGCCCCATCAAGTTTCTTCCCGGTGCTGAGCTTGCCTTCGGAAGGATTTATCAGCTTACGGAATTGGAACTCAGCACCCTCAAATCATATATCAATGAGAACCATAGCATGCGGTTCATCTGTCCATCCACCTCACCAGCTGGGGCAGGTATCTTTTTAGTGGAAAAGAAAGACCATACGCTGCGCCAATGCATAGACTACCAGGAATGCAATAAAGTTATGGTTAAGAACCAATACCCGCTTCCGTTAATACCATAATTGTTCCAACGCCTGGGGACTGATACCATCTTTACCAAATTGGACTTCAGGGGAGCTTACAATCTGGTATGGATCAGAGAAGATGACGAATGGAAGACGGCCTTCCGTACCAGTTTCGGTCATTAGGAGTACTTAGTAATGCCGTTCGGTCTGTGCAACGCTACGGCCACATTCCAGCATTTCATAAATTATATCTTCAGGGACTTCCTCAACCTCTTTGTCATTGCTTACCTGGATGATATCCTGATTTTTTCATCTTCCCTGGAGCTTCATCGCAATCATGTGAAACGGGCACTGGGTCGCCTCCGTCAACATGGCCTTTATGCTAAACCTGAAAAGTGCGAATTTGAGCAGCGGAGCATACAATTTCTTGGACTTATCATTTCTGTCGGAGGCATCAAGATGGACCCCCAAAAGGTCTCTGCCATCTTGGACAGGCCAGCTTCAGCCTATAAAAAGGGACCCCAGCGCTTCTTTGGATTCACAAACTTTTATAAGAAGTTTATCTGGGGGTTCTCCTCCATCATCTCACCCATCACCCAATTAACCAAACAGGGTATTCTGTTCCACTGGACTCCTGAGACACAGACGGCCTTTGAAAAGCTCAAAGAACTGTTCACTTCTGTACTTTTTCTAAAGCACCCGGATCCTGCTCTCCCCTACATTCTGCAAGCCGATGCATCTGAGGTAGCGGTCGGGGCAATTCGCTCCCAAAGAAAAGGTACCAGAGCGCTGCTGCATCCAGTAGTGTTCTTTTCTCGCAAGCTATTATCTGCCGAGAGAAATTATGATGTGGGAGACCGTGAACTTTTGGCCATTAAATCAGCACTAGAGGAATGGTGGTACCTCTTTGAAGGAGCAGCACATCCAATCCTCACTTATACAGACCACAGGAACCTTAAATACTTGAGGATTGCTAAAAGACTGAGACCACGTCAAGCCAGGTGGGCACTGTTCTTTGCCCGATTCACCTTCCACATCACTTACAGGCCGAAGAACATGAAGACTCCCTTTTGCGCATGTTCAATGCGCCAGAAACCCCAGTATCCCCCAATACCATCCTGCCTTCCGGAAGCTTCTTGCTTTTGCAGAAAGATGTGCTGTCACAGATTCGACAAGCTTCCCTGGGGTCAAACCCCCTTCCTGGAATCCCTCTACAGTTTAAAGACGTGTTGCTCTGGCACAATCACAAGATCTTCGTGCCAGAAAACTTATGAACCTCAGTCCTGGACCTCTGCCACACCCACCGGCTCGCTGGGCACTTCAGGGTATGCAAGACATCTGAGTTGCTACAGCGTACGTTCTGGTGGCCCCGAACTGGAAGGGACTGTAGACGCTATGTGGAATCATGCACTACCTGCAGCGGGTGCAAGGGGAGCAAGACTCAGTTGTGGGGCCTCCTTAAACCACTACCTGTTCCGGAGAGGCCTTGGAGTCACATTTCTATGGACTTTACTGTGGAATTACCCCCTTCTGAAGGCTTCTCCACCATCTTCATGGTGGTGGACAGGTTCACTAAGATGGCCCACTTTCTGTCCATGAAGGGCACACCTTCTGCTGTAGAGACTGCCAAGATATTCATTAAAGAGATTGTTACGCTCCACGGGATACCGGCAGATGTGATATCCGACCGCGGAGTGCAATTTACTTCCAAATTCTGGAGGTCCCTGTGCAGGTCCCTGAAGATTGGACTGTCCTTGTCCTCTGCCTATCATCCCCAGATGAACGGCCAGACGAACCGTACCAACCAAACGCTGAAGCAGTATCTGCATTGCTTGTCTCCCTTCACCCAGGATGACTGGATTACGCTCCTACCGCTGGCTGAGTTTGCATATAATAACTATGTCCACTCTGCCACTCTACAGTCACTGTCCTTCGACAATTATGGATTCCACCCTGCCTTCTTGTCCAATGCCTCTCCTGAGAGTTTGATGCCAGCTGTGGCTGACTTGTTGGATTTCTTCACCTCCAATAATAGACTTTTGCAGGAGACAATGGCACGAACATAGGATGCTAACAAGGAGACTTATGACAAAAAGAGACGTGGCGAGTTAAACTTGGAACCGGGCAGTCAAGTATGGCTGTCCACAGTCAATCTAAGACTGGCATGCCCATCCAAGAAGCTTGGTCCAAAGTTCTTGGGACCCTTCCCTATCAGAAGGAAGATCAATGAGGTGGCATATGAGCTGGAGTTGCCTGAGTAATTTCACATCCATCCTGTCTTCCATGTGTCCCTGTTAAAGCCTAAGATCTCTGATCCCTTTCCGGATTGGAAGACAGGTTCACCTGCACCAGTGCTGGTTGACAGGATGGGCATCCGTAGGCTGCCCCTTGGGGGGGCAATGTTAGGAACCATCCCGGGCCATTGGATTGCCTATGCGTGGTGCACACCTGTGCACACATGTGTGACCATGCGTATGCGCCGGCAATGGCACCAATAATGGCCATTTAAGCAGACAGCATCAGGAAGCAAGTGCTGTCCATTCTACAGCGTTTCCAGTGTGTTTCCGAGACTTGCTTCCTCGACTTCCTGTATCTGTGACCCGGCCTGCCTGACCTTGTTGAACTCTGCCTGCACCGGCCCTCAGCTTGCCCACCATGACTCTTCTGCCTGATCCTTTGTGCTTCTGTTGCCTGCCTGTTAACGACTCTGCCTGTAACTGACTACACGCTTGCCTGCTCCTTCTGTGCCGCACTTGTCCGCCTGTTACCGACCTGGCCTGTATCACCAATCTTCTGTCTTGCACAAGCTCCTGGAGGATCCTCACAACATAATCTGCATCCCTTTCAGCCCCCCTGTGCTCTGGAACCTTCTGTCTACTCTACCAATGGTTCCTGAACCAGGGCCGTAAGAGAGGTTGCCCACTGCATAGTCAGACTCCACCACCAGGTACGTGTGACAGCAGGGGGGAGGAAGGAGGGAAGAAAGGAAGAGGGGAGAATTTTTTTTTTGAGCAGGAGTTGGCCTATGTCCCAAGACTAACCCTTACCCCCTATAGGCTTCCGCCTGGACTTGTACAGGCCGTTAAAGTGTCACAATAGACACCTTTTTTTTGAGACCAGTTAGAACTGGACTCCCTTTGTTTGTTCCCCCCTTTTTTTTCTTCTTTCTCTCTCTCTCTTTTTCCCTTTCTTTCTTTTCCGGCATCCGATAGACAGGGTCCAATCATAAATTGCATACAAAAATGCTGCAGTACTTATTATGGATGCAAGAAAATTTGGGTCAATTAATGCCAGGGGCCTCAGCACTCCGCAGAAGAGACCACAAGTTTTATATAATATGCATTAGCAAAGAGTTCAGATTCTCTTCCTACAGGAGACAAACTTTAAAACATTATTAATGCCACATATGCCTACACGCTACTATAGTAAATGGCATCTCAGTAATAACTCAGCAAGTGAATCTAGAGGCGTAGCTATAGGCTACCATACCTCGCTCTCAGTCTCGGACATTCAAGAAGTAAGTGACCCTAGGAGCCGATTTCTCATTTTTAAATGTAAAATTAATAATATTATGTTTACTTTGGTTAATATATATGCCCCCAACCAGGGTCAGATTCATATGATGCTCACAATTCTGTGTAAACTAGCTCCTCTGGTTGAGGGAAGAATAGTGTTGGGTGGTGCTAAATATTGTTTTTGACTCAACACTAGACACCACATCTACCTCTAAGCATTTCTCCTTGTCTCAGATTAATCTTCTTAAGCATCGGTTGCATGACCTTCAACTAGTTGACGTGTGGCCGGTGTTTCACCCGACCGAGTGTGATTACACTTGTCATTCTTTAACTCATAAAACTTATAGTAGGATAGATTTGTTTTTCTGCTTCACATAACTTACTTAGCTGGCAACCTCAGGCATACACTTAAAATGGCTTCCATTGAAAGAATACTTTTATACTGTGGGGCGGGAATGAGCCATGATTGGATAAAGTCATAAAGTCATGATGACAGTGTCCAGTCATGACTCTGACAGTGCTCTGTGCCCTGATTGGTTGCAGCTTTCACTGCTTCAGTCAATCGGGGCTTGCAATGCATTGTTCAGTGCAGTATTGCATTTTGGTCGGTTCGGGGGGCCGAACAAATGGGCAAATGTCCCGTTTGTTCAGATATTTGCCGAGCGAACCAAATAGCGAAAGTTCGGCCCGAACTTATGCTCAGGCCGAACCGTTTACCCGTGCCTACTTCCAAACAAACCCAATTCAGGTCCCACGCTCTTTTAGATTAACACGATCTATATTCATAAAATATATTTGGCCTAGATCTTCGTCTACATTAAGGTATGAAATTCTAGTGAAGAGGAGAGATGCTGGAGGTGCAGGCTGGTTCCACCATGGATCCCTTAAGCAGTGGGTTACTCTTGAGTTCGACTTACTACCTGTACCACTGACCTCTTTCTCATGGCTTCTCCCAACTGATCGGCCATGTATGACACAGGCAATGCTCCTGATTTCATGGTTTTTATATGTATGGGACAAATTTATCACAAAATATAAGATATCCTCACGCCCAGGGCCACTAGCTCCAATATTGGGCAATCCAGGGTTCCCACCGGGTATGTCAGATAATAGTTTCCTCTGTTGGCAACCACCACATCCTTTACCCATCTGTAATTCACTTATGGCCAGAGGGTTGAAAACTCTTGATGAGCTTAGTTTCCGCTCTTACCCGAAGGCAGGTGAGTGGCTTCAATATTTCCAGTTACGCAACTTTTTTAAATGCCTGAGTAGATTAAGGCTCTGTAGGGACTTAACTCAGTTTGAGGATCTATGCCTTTCTGACTCCAAATGTCCCCACGCCTTATCTAAAACCTATGGTATCCTACTATTGCATGCATTTCCGGATCGTCCCTTCTATGTTTGAGATTGGGAGCAAGAGTTAGGTAAAAATCTGTCTGGAGATGTGGTGAATTGAGAGGCACGCTATAACACTTATGGTGGTCTTGCTCTGAAATAAAACCACTTTGGTTGAGTATATTTAAAAGTAGCCCTATGATCAACAGTAAAAACTGGCAGGAGACCCTGGAGGTAGCGCTTCTTTTTCTGATCCCACAATCAATTAAATCAATCAAAGAGGGATTATTTCAATTTTTTCTGATTGCAGGTAGAGCCTTAATCCCAAGACACTGGAAAACCCTAATAACACCAACAATACGGGAATGGGTAATAGAGTTGAACCATATAATGCGAATGGAAGAGCTATTATCAACAGCAAAGAATAACAATCATAAGCTTAGGGAAGTCTGGGCACCGTGGGTGAGATTTCAGGAATCCCCTGAGATGTTATCTTTCTTGTGATTGGTTGGACCCTCTCTGATGTCTTGTTTTGGGTCGTTCTCTTTTTTTTTCCCTTCTCTTCTCTTTTTTCTGTTTGACAAGACAAATAAGGAACGGGAAGGGAACTGGGGAATGGGAAGGGAAAGGGGATAAGGAAGGGGAGGGAATAGGGATGATCGGGATTATAGCGGTGCGGTTCAAAGGTATATATCAAATAAGTAGATAGAATAATAACAATTTTTATTTGTATATTTAGATTAAAAGGTACTCAAGTGCTCAATAAATGCAAAATTACAAAAATACATTAAAAGAATTTACAGACGTTTGTATTGGGGTGGGGTACAATTCTGACAGTAACGATCATGGGTGTGTATTGACGTCCAACATGTTTCACCTAAATAAGGCTTCCTCAGGGACTTTAACAGACCAAGAGTTACATATCTGATGAAAAGAAAAGATTTATACATACAGTGAAGGCAATGAATAAATACATCAATACAGCATGTTGTGAAGAATGCATACAGTTAATCCACAACCCAAAGTGAGACACAAACATTCACCTCAACTAGTTCAGAGCTCCGCTCCGACCCCAAACGTCAAGCAGCTCGCCCACCTCCGCACGCCACAGGGGGGGGACACTGTGCATCCACAAATCGCCCCAAATCAAACTGGCTAATATAAAAATGTAGATAAAGTATATAAATGATAAATAGAACCCATGAATGAAAAAGTACCATGAAAAGAGAATTGGGTAGAGTTTATGGACTTACAAGTAGTCAACTCATATCAGAGAGCAGACTTGAAAGATGCAGGGGGGGTCTTCCTCACCAAAATCGCAGTATGTGTAGTAGATACTGAAAGTGAATAAAGACCATAGTAAAGAATACGCCTGGCAGATTATATAAAATATGAGTATGAGAATTACATTGATTGAAAGATATAAATCATTCACTAACAAATTTTGATAAGTAATAAGAATGATTATGAGGTCAATAAAATTGTGATAATATAAGGGTATGCTATGATGCTCTAACAAAGCCACACAGAGATAGGAAAAATAGATGAAAGCGTTCAAGACTAAGAGCAGACATCTATAACACTGGCATATATGCCAGACATGGAAGAAAAGCTCTCTTTAAATAGGAAATATATAGTAGAGGCTAAAAACACAAGAGACGTCCGCCCAATTAGGAGCCAGGGGGGTGAGGCCAACGGGCGGAGGCCGCCCAGCGGTGCACAGCCGGGAACACCCAGGGCACCGCAGAGAAGCTGCAGTGCCCATCCATATGGACACACAAGTTTCCCCAAGCCACCCAGAAGTTACGGCGAGTGGGAAAACCACCCCGTCGAGGGAGGGCTGGCGTATCCAAGTAAATGAGGCCATATTAGCATCCCAAAAAGGGGGGGGGGATAAAAGACTGCATGCATTAGTCACAAGGGTAAAAAAAAAGGAATATATCTACAATTATACATATAATCAATGTGTGGTCATAACCAAATGATGGTCAAATACAGCAATAGCTGAACTAAACACAAATGATCATCAAATATGAAAATCAAAATACGACATGGTTTACATAGACCATAATAAGAAGGTAATAATAAGTATACTGTTCAAAATGGTCAATATCAAATAAAATAAATTAAGCCAACACAGTTTGGATATTTCCTGGCCCTTACAGCTGTATTATTAATAACCAAACATGACTGGTGGTTGAAAAGGGGGGGAGATGTTATACTTAGCAAGGGGCTCATTTTGTACCACAAGAAAACTATTTTGAATATCCTATGATTGATACCTAAATGAGTACTCATAGAAAGGATAGAAAACTCAAGCTCTCGTTCAACCCTTTATATTTGGTGGCTCCTAGAGCATGTATCCAGCGTGCCTCCAGCTGGAGGAGTGCATTATCAACACTCCCCCCCGGGGCCGGTGGGCACATGCCGCAGTGCCGCTAATCTAATAACACTAGAGTCAAAATCAAGACATCTGGCTACATGTAAATTGAGCGATGTTGTCGTTTGTTTTTTACTGATAGGTAACATATGGTCTTTGATCCGTTTGACGAAGGGCCGCTTGGTCTTACCTACGTAGAATGCTCTACATATGCAGAGGGCCAAATAAATGACACCAACTGTCTGGCATGTCACTTTGAATCCGATTTTGTGTATTTGTCCATTTGGCAATTGCATTACACTGGAATTGATCATAAAGGGACAATATTGGCATCTGACACAAACAAATGTGCCCCTGGTCTCTAAGCTGGGAGCTTCGGGGGCACCCAAGTGGCTTCTAACCAACCGGTCTCTCAGAGATCGTGCATGTTTGTAAGTGATTTGGGGATAGGGTTTCAAATGACGAGCAATTGTTGGATCAGATAGTAGGAGTGGCCAAAATTTTGCCAAGATTGTTCTGAATTGTTGATGCTGATTTGAATATTGGGTAATCACCCTAACTGACTGGGAGCCTGTTTTAGATTTATTACAGAAGATAAAGGAGTGCCTATCCTGGTGACAGGCTTTTCGATATGCCTTTTTGAGGCACGATCTACTATAGCCTTGTTCACGTAACCTAAAAAATATTTCCTTAGCTGCTTGTTGAAAGTCATTGTCGGATGAACAATTGCGCCTAAGTCTTAAATATTGACTATAAGGTATGCTATTGATGAGCAGTTTGGGGTGAAAACTATCCGCATAGAGTATGGTGTTCCCTGCTGTGGGTTTTCTATAGAGCGTAGAGCCCAAGTTGCCATCAGGGCCAATGTAAACCTCAATGTCCAGGAATGTAATTGTATGTTGACTACAGTTCATAGTGAACTTTAGATTGTAGTCGTTGTTAGAAATGTAATCCATAAATGTAGTGAGATCCTCTCTAGTGCCTGTCCAAAAGAACAGTACATCATCTATGTATCTGTGCCAAGATATAACCTCTTACCAACCGGGCCACTTTTTTACATTTGGTGGTCACAAGCTAAAAACATTTTTTTTTGCTAGAGAATTACTTAGAACTCCAAACATTATCTATATATTTTTCAAACACCCTAGAGAATAAAGTGGCGATTGTTTCAATACTTTTTGTCACACGGTATTTGCGCAGTGGTCTTTCAAGCGCAATTTTTTTGGAACAATTTTACATTTTTGAGTTAAAAAATAAGACAACAGTAAAGTTAGCCCAATTTTTTTCCATATTGTGAAAGAGGATGTTACGCCGAGTAAATAGATACCATACATGACACGGTTGAAAATTGCGTGCACTCACGGAATGGCGACAAAGTCCGGTATTTAAAAAGTTCCATAGGCAACGCTTTAAAAATTTTTAACGGTTACCAGGTTAGAGTTACAGAGGAGGTCTTTTGCTAGAATTATTGCTCACACTCTGGCGATCGCGGCGATACCTCACATGTGTGGTTTGAACACCGTTTTCATATGTGGGCGCGACTTACGTATGCGTTTTCTTTGCTGCACGAGCTCGAGGGGATGGTGGCGATTTAAATCTTTTTTTTTTTATTTCATTTATTTATTTATTTTTAGCACTGTTCCTTTAAAAAAAAAAAATCTTATCACTTTTATTGCTATCACAAGGAATGTAAACATCCCTTGTGATAGTAATATATGGTGACAGGTACTCTTTTTGGAGGGCCGGGGGGTCTAAAAGACCCCCCATCCCTCCTTTGCACTTCACAGTATTCAGATCGCCAAAAACGGCAATTCTGAATACTGTCCTTTTTTTAAATTTGGCGCCGTTAGCCGCCGTGTAAACCGGAAGTGATGTTGTGACGTCGCTTCCGGAATTTGCCGAAGGAGACCCGATCGGAGCCAATTACGGCTTTTGTCAGGTCTCCTTCCAGCCGGCGGACGCGCCGGATCATCGCTCTGGTCTCCCGGTGGGGCGGGAGGCCGGAGAAGAGCGGCGGAAGGCGGCAGGAGAGGGGCGTCCCCTCCCGCCCCCTGGGGTAACGACCGAGCGGCTCCCAAGCCAGATCGGTCATTACCCCTGGATAGCCGACCGCCAGCTCTAAAAAACGATACCGGGATATAGCCTGCAGGTGCAGGCTATGTCCCGGTACAGCCGCTCAAACCTGACCGCTGCCTATTTACGGCGCTGGTCGGGAAGTGGTTAATCAAGCAGATGTGATATTTGTTCATCCGAAAACAAGTCCCTCTCCCACCCCCCCAGGTACAGGTTGGCATACGCAGGGGCACATCGTGTGCCCATTGCCACGCCCTGCACCTGGAGGTAGTGGGAGGAGCCGAACATAAATATATTACATGTGAGGATGTAATTGAGGAGGCTAATAACAAAGTTATAAGTTATTGAGAGTGGGCCCCTGTCCGATAAATATTTGGCAATGACTTCCACCCCTTTAGAGTGGGGTATAGAGTTGCACAAACTCTCGATATCAATGGCAACAAGCCATACATCTTTAGGTACATGTAGTCCCTCTAAAATATGTAACAAATCGATTGTGTCCTTAACATAGGAGAATAAAGATCTCACGTGTGGTTGAAGATATGAATCAACTAGTTGACTAGCGTTTTCCACTATACTACCACACCACGAAATTATAGGTCTACCTGGGGGGACTTAAGTGATTTATGGACCTTGGGCAGTGCATGGAAGGTTGGAATAACTGGATTCCCATTGTCTAAAAATGTCCATGTGTTCTTGTCGATGATGCCCTTGTGATAGGCACCAAAGACAAGATCACAATATGACATAATGAGGTTGTCAACAACAGATCGGGTAATGGGTCTATACCATTTTCTGTTGGCGAGCAGTTTATTGCACATATAGATGTATTGCCCAAGGTCCATACTCTCCAGGTTACCCCCCTTATCAGCCGGCTTTATGACAATCTTGTTTTGTTGAAGTGAAAAAATAGCATCTTTTTGAGTTTGAGACAGATTTGAAAAATGTGAACTAGTAGAGGTGAGTTTTTCAATTTCCGTACATGTTTGCTGAACGAATGCCCAAATATTTGGGTTGGATTGTAGTTGGGGAAAGGCTCGAGATTTGGGTTTAAAAGTGCTGGGAGGGGGGAAAGTGACCCCCTGCACCGAAATACCAACTGTGGATAACTGCAGTGTCTCATCGGTGTCTTGGGTCACATTAGCCTCATCCCAGAGCTCCATGAGATCCTGAAGCACCTGATTGTCAGGTGCATTCATAGCGATAACCGTATCATGAGCAGTAGGTACTGAACTAGCTTGAACATTCTCTTGAGATTTATTGCCATACATTACTTTAAACATTAGCCTTCGGGCAAATAGATGTACATCTTTAAGCAGTGAGAATTTATCAGAATTTTGATCTGGACAGAAAGAAAGTCCCAATTTAAGGACTTCTATCTCACTCGGGGACAATTGGTGAGAAGAGAGATTGATAATTTCTAGATTCCCATTAGGGCGGGGATTTGTGGGTACTACTTTGGACTTTGTGGAGGTGCCACAACGGGGATGGGATGTTGAGACCCATCCGGGTGTTTGACTAAAAAAATGGGTGCTACTTTGGGATCTTTGTGCATGTGAGGTGTAGTACCAGAGTCTGTGTTGGTTAGAGTAAGTTCACTCACCTTGAGTATGGAGGCATAGACAGATGTGCAAGTAGAAAGAGTAGTTGACGTAGAGAGAAATGGAGAAACCGAAGCCACAGTGGTGGAGCTAGTGAGCTCCATGGTAGAAGTGGTGATTGGAGTCAGAGCAGGAAAAAGTGGTGTGATGTGAGCTTGAGAGTGATGAATCGATGGTGGACGTTTGGGTGCAGCTGCACGAGTGCCATGAGTGGAGCTGGAGGAGCATGCATCCAAATCCCTTTTCCGTTTTTTCGGGAGTCTCTTATCTGAAAATTATGGATATACAGTAGACGGAGAAAAGAGAAGAAGCAGGAGATAAATTTGAGGTTACTTTGGTCTGTCTCAAAGGTGAAGTGTCTTGATGTTTGGTGATTTTTTGATTAGCATTAGCCCATTTATATGCGTATCCATTCTCATGCGCTAGTTTGTCCCTCTGAAATTCGTTTTCTTTTCTACTGATTAACTCTATAGTATATTTTTCTACGTGCTCACGCAGCTCGCTCTCCCTCTTTTTGAAGAATGGGGAGCTTGCAGCTAAGATATAGTCCGTATTCCATTTTTTCACTTGTGTATCTAGAAATGCAAGCTCCTCCTCATATTATTTGCACAGGAGGAGGAGCATGCCCTGGGAACACGTTAGTAAGTTGTGCTCCCAGGCTTGTTTCAATGTTTCATCGATTTTTTTAAGGTTGGGGAATATTTGAATCCTTAAGCCCCAAGGGACTATAGAATTGTTAGAGTATTTTTCGAAATATTTCTTATGCCAATATAAACATACTTTCTTTTCTAATATTCCCTGCAGGTGAAAAAATACCTTAGAGAGCTCAAGTTCAGTAATCTCCTTATCATCTTGTGATTTATGAGCTCTAAGCATAAGGGTATCCCAGGCTTCCCCACAAAAGTCAGCCATAATCAAAAGGAATGTAGTATAATGCGAGCCAGAAAACAACAAGAAAGAGTTCGCAATAGAGAAAAATACACAACCAAAAAGATATATATACGTAAATGTTAGGTCAATGGTGAGAAAGGAAACAAAAAAAAGGGGAGGGGGGGAGACAAGCAAAATTTTTTACTGTAATAGTTCAAATTTAGAGTGCCAAAAACCATACAAGGGGCATAGAGGAAGTTGTAAGGTAGTATGGTGGCACTATAACTCATTGCACCTCATCCCATAGTAATAAATGTTTGAAAGGACAAATAAGGAACGGGAAGGGAACTGGGGAATGAGAAGGGAAAGGGGATAAGGAAGGGGAGGGAATAGGGATGATCGGGATTATAGCGGTGCGGTACAAAGCTATATATCAAATAAGTAGATAGAATAAAAACAACTTTTATTTGTATATTTAGATTAAAAGGTACTCAAGTACTCAATAAATGCAAAGTTACAAAAATACATTAAAAGAATTTACAGACGTTTGTATTGGGGTGGGGTACAATTCTGACTGTGACGATCATGGGTGTGTATTGACGTCCAACATGTTTCGCCTAAATAAGGCTTCCTCAGGGACTTTAGCAGACCAAGCGTTACATATCTGATGAAAAGAAAAGATTTATATATACAGCGAAGGCAATAGAGAAATACATCAACACAGCATGTTGTGAAGAATGCATACAGTTAATCCACAACCCAAAGTGAGACACAAACATTCACCTCAACTAGTTCAGAGCTCCGCTCCCACCCCAAACGTCAAGCAGTTCGCCCAGTGACGCACACCACACGGGGAGGGGGGACACTGTGCATCCACAAATTGCCCCAAATCACACCGGCTAATATAAAAATGTAGATAAAGTATATAAATTATAAATAGATCCCATGAATGAAATAGTACTATGAAAAGAGAATTGGGTAGAGTTTATGGACTTACAAGTAGTCAACTCATATCAGAAAGCAGACTTGAAAGATGCAGGGAGAATCTTCCTCACCAAAATGGCAGTATGTGTAGTAGATACTGAAAGTGAATAAAGACCATAATAAAGAATAAGCCTGGCAGATTATATAAAATATGAGTATGAGAATGACATTGATTGAAAGATATAAATCATTCACTAACAAATTTTGATAAGCAATAAGAATGTTTATGAGGTCAATAAAATTGTGATAATATAAGGGTATGCTATGATGCTCTAACAAAGCCACACAGAGATAGGAAAAATAGATGAGCCACCAAATATCCAGGGTTGAACAAGAGCTTGAGTTCTCTATCCTTTCTATGAGTACTCATTTAGGTGTCAATCATATGATATTCAAAATAATTTTCTTGTGGTACAAAATGAGCCCCTTGCTAAGTATAACATCTCTCCTTTTCCCCCAGGCCCCCCTTTTCCAACCACCAGTCATGTTTGGTTATTAATGATACAGCTGTAAGGGCCAGGAAATATCCAAACAGTGTTGGCTTAATTTATTTTATTTGATATTGACCATTTTGAACAATATACTTAGTTATTACCCTCTTATTATGGTCTATGTAAACCATGTCATCTTTTGCTTTTCATATTTGATGATCATTTGTGTTTAGTTCAGCTATTGCTGTATTTGACCTTCAATTGGTTATGACCACACATTGATTATATGTATAATTGTGTATATATCCCTTTTTTTTTTTAACCTTGTGACTAATGCATGCGGTCTTTTATCCCCCCCCTTTTTGGGATGCTCATATGGCCTCATTTACTCGGATACGCCCGCCCTCCCTCGACGGGGTGGTTTGCCCACTTGCCGTAACTCACTGTAACTTCCGGGTGGCTTGGGGACACTTGTGTGTCCATATGCATGGCAGCTTCTCTGGGTGTTCCCGGCAGTGCGCCGCTGGGCTGCCTCCGCCTGCTGGCCTCACCCTCTGGCTCCCGATTGGGCGGACGTCTCTTGCTGCGGTCCATCCGCACATGCACCCATGTACTTGGAAGTATGGGGATTGTGGTCTCTGGAGTGGGGTGCCTTGTCGGCGCATGCGCGGGGATGCCTTGGGAGCCATTCAACTGGCCCACGACGACCAATCCAGTTGAAAGGCCCCCAAGGTCTCCCGATCTGACCCCCTTAGACTTTTATCTTTGGGGTCATCTGAAAGCAATTGTCTATGCTGTGAAGATACAAGATGTGCAGCACCTGAAACTACAGATACTGTAAGCCTGTGCTAGCATTTCTCCTGTGGTGTTGCTATCAGTGTGTGAAGAGTGGGAGAAGAGGGTTGCATTGACAATCCAACACAATGGGCAGCACATTGAACACATTTTATAAGTGGTCAGAGACTTGTAAATAACTCATGAAAGAATAAAGTTACGTAAAAACCAAGCACACCATTGTTTTTTTTGTGAAATTCCCAATAAGTTTGATGTGTCACATGACCCTCTTCCTATTGAAAAAGTTGGATTCAAAATGGCCGACTTCAAACTGGCCGCCATGGTCACCACCCATCTTGAAAAGTTTCCCCCCTCACATATACTAATGTGCCACAAACAGGAAGTTAATATCACCAACCATTCCCATTTTATTAAGGTGTATCCATATAAATGGCCCACCCTGTATTTCTCTATTGCCTTCACTGTATGTATAAATCTTTTCTTTTCATCAGATATGTAACGCTTGGTCTGTTAAAGTCCCTGAGGAAGCCTTATTTAGGTGAAACATGTTGGACATCAATACACACCCATGATTGTTACAGTCAGAATTGTACCCCACCCCAATTCAAACGTCTGTAAATTCTTTTAATGTATTTTTGTAACTTTGCATTTATTGAGTACTTGAGTACCTTTTAATCTAAATATACAAATAAAAGTTGTTTTTATTCTATCTACTTATTTGATATATACCTTTGTACCGCACCGCTATAATCCAGATCATCCGTATTCCCTTCCCTTCCTTATCCCCTTTCCCTTCCCATTCCCCAGTTCCCTCCCCATTCCCTTTTTGTCTTGTCAAACATTTATTACTATGGGATGAGGTGCAATGAGTTATAGTGCCACCATACTACCTTACAACTTTCTCTTTTTCTCTTCCGTTCACTGACAGACGCAGCCTTCTTATGACACATGGGGTTATGCTCATCCTACTAGGAGTAGACTAGGCAAAAACAAACAAAAGCGTAGGTTGGCCCCTCCCAGGGGGTCATCCTCACCTCAGCATATAATCCCCCTGCTCTGCATAGCACATCAGTTTTCTTTTGCCTAGTGCAAGGAGTAGACCTGGTTCCCTTTGGGATCTGCGGTCTCCTGAAGATTCATCTGATGAAGACTGCTATCAAGAAGCTGGCTGGTGATATAGAGGATATCTAGAATCCAAATCTTTCCCCAGTCCGGCCGACACTATGCAAACGCCCTTCAGGGTGCCCACCGCATAGCGCCCGTTCCATGCGGGCGGCCAGTGGCTAAAACCCACTAGAGCCCAGTGACTAGGTACGCCTGTCCAAGGGCCTGGCCAGCAGCATGCCTCCCCTAGGGGATGGTAAGTCTGCTCCGGTGGCTACCGCTGCGCCCGTCGAGGATTGGTGAGTGGACCCCTCTGCCGCCTTAGGGCGTGGAGAGTGGGCATCTGGGCAGCTTTGGTGGTAAGCCGGCCGGTGGGGGCTCAGTAGAGGGACATTTTTGGGGTAATACCCTTGTGAGGTTAAGCCTCCGTCCCCCCCCTCCCCCCTCCCACTCCCCCCAGCCGCAGTACGGCACTGTTGCACTGACCGTTCGACTCTGCACCGACCGTTCGGAGCGCTGTGTTCGGCGGGGCACCGCCATTGAAAGATAGAGCACCGCTCGTTCGTGGC
>BLSH010244563.1:212191-240804 GCA_018402905.1 Glandirana rugosa
CGGTTACCCCCCCCCCCCCCCCCAAGGGCTGCTGATAACTGTCTCTCCTATTCCTGCACTGCAAGGCAGCATTTCCAACTTGCATCCATACACACTAAATCATTCCATGGGCTTGTTTTTTGTTGTTTTATTGGGGAAAACTACTTGGGTAGGGTATAGGGATTATGGGATGCCCAACTTTACTTGAAAACAACAGATGAGGACAATTTCCTTCCTATGTATAGAGAACATATCCTGGATGCTCTCCTTGCTAGAAACAGCCAGACTCAGTGTCAAAGTCATTTATGGACCAGGAGCTCTCAGCCCCCTTTGGGAAGTAGCACGAAATGTTGCAGAACTGCATGCAGGAGTATCTCCTCTCCATCCGGAGAAATGTTCCCAGCTCCACTGCCTGCAGATACTACCAGCCCTCCTGGCTGCATGTGTACTTGTCCTCCTAGCTGCACGTCTACCAGCCCACCCGGCTACTTCAAAGATCCAGGACAAGGGATAAGTGGGTTAAGCACAGTACTGTTCTTTTAAAGCTTTCTACATATGGCAGTCTCTCTCCCTGTGAATACTTTGGTGTGCTGATGTACTCACTCTGTCCTCCTTGCTCCCTATTGCCCTTTGACAAGATTCCTTCTCAAACCAGATGCTGAAAGGATTCTTCCAAGTCAGCCTGAGCCCCAGCCTGGAGGCAGAGCCCCCCTTAGACCCAGAGGGCATCTCTTAGGCCACCGGTAGCCTCCTCAGCACCCCATCTTCCACCCTGCTCTAGGTCAGCCCTTAAAGCATATTTAAGGGCTGACCTAGCCACCCTGCCGGGACATTCTGCCTGGGGATTGGCCAGGTTACCTCAAGTATGCAGATCAGAACCTCCTGGCCTCCACCCACTAATTTCAGGAAGCTTCTACCAGCTTCCAGGCGGAGGTACCAGAGACATGCATCTGGGAAGCTATCCAGCTTGACCTGCAGTAACCCGACCTAATTACAGACTAACACAGTTACCATGAGTCATGCCAAAATACATTTACCATCACTAACACTAGTAGCACACTAGAGAGTGCTACATGTTTTTACAGTAGTTATATGGTTTTAAATACATTATATGTGTTTGCGTACACCACACCCACTAATGTGAGTGGAAGGTATTTTAACCAGCGATTGCTTGTATGGAACCACACATTATTAAGGCCACCTAGGCTAAAATGCATAGGTTGATTGGTGTGACTCACATGGTGATTGCTGAGGTACAATGTTCTGCTGGAACATTGCTATTTTATGCAGTTTGCTTTAGGGTAAAATTTTTGTTATCTTAGGAGTACATTTTTATCTACTGACTTTACAAAGAGTTAATTTTTTGCAACATTCCCATCACTATATACTAGGACATGCAAGAAAGGAGCTTGTTCAAGACTCCAATGTGATGTTAACGATGTTGGTACATTTAACATGCAAAGAATCCAAATAAAAAAGGGTCAAATGTGGCCCCACCTACAGCTTGAATATGTGATCAGTATATCTTACCCAAAATCATGCGTGTTGCTAAAAAAAATACATCAGTATTGACATCTTAGATAGTAAGCTCTAACGAGCAGCGCCCTCTGATTCCTACTGTATTTAAGTGTAATGTATTTGTACTGTCTACCCTCAAGTTGTAAAGCGCTGTGTAAACTGTTTGCGCTATATATATCCTGTATAATAATAATAATCCTCATATATCTCCATGAATAAGTTTGTGCTTTGCTGCTTATTTGTTCTTACCTAAAAAAAAAAAAAAGAGTCCATACTATATGCAATAGACACATTAAAACCTTTCTTTGTTTATCTGATATACCATGTCAAGTGGGGAAGAGGGTCATGGGGCCATGCTGAGGGAGTAAAGTGAAGGCTTGTAACTCTTCCAAAATGTTTTCTACACCTACCCCTCCATCTCTAAAAGCATTCTTCCCAAAGCAGGTGTCTCTTCTACAGCTTCCGGTCAGAAATAAAAGTCCCCAAATCACCTGGAAAGTTTATGGCCTGTGGTACTCCAAAGTGGCAGGTACCCAGCCTTCATTATTTTTCCCAGAAGGCCATCTCTGCTCTCCACCAGCATGTGGAACCTACTGTGTCAGTGTTGCTGGACCACTTTTAGTAGCAGACTACACATGATTATGAACTCATGGTCAATAAGCTTGGGAAAGGATATTACATATCTTTCACTGCATACTGAGTCAATCTTCTTGTGGCTGGGAAGGATGCAGGACAGAGCACACCACCGAAGCTGGTGGTGCCACCACATGTCTTGTCTGATGGTGACATGGTCACTTTTACCATCTCCTTTTCACTGGCCTCCTCCTCTGACTCTTCAAAACCAGCAGTCAATCAAGGTAAAGGTTTAGGAACCAATGGTGGGATTTCAGGGTGCCAATAAACATATGTAAAGTTGTTACATTAAAAATGTTTTTATTTTATTGGAAAAATATATAAAAGCACATAACACAAGAGGTACATAGTTAAAAAATAGTTCATCTGTGAATCATATAACACATATTTGGGTGTGCGCTCTACATGTTTCACCATATCGGCTTCTTCAGGAGCATTCTGACACCGTATGATTGTTATCCACTAGTATGATTAAGTGACACATCATGAGTGAAAAATATTAGCATACAAAACATTTTCCCAAAGCATTGTGCTATGTATACCAAAGGGAAAGCATTAACAATCACAGTAAGTAAATACAACCAAATATCTGACATTGTTCACCATGTAACCCCCCACCTCACCTCACATTCACAGAAGTATTGGAACACAGGGGCTATTGGACACAGATGCGGACAGAAGACCCAGGAGCATATGACAACCACAGGAGGGGTACAACCACTGATGGAAAAAGGATAATTATTTATTTTAAATTGTTTTAATGAATTTGAATAAGACATGAATAAACTTTGGGTTTATGCAAATATGTTTAGATCAATAAAATGTTATGGATCCAACACCCACCTGATGAAATCATCAAGTGTGCGTCTCCAATTTTTTGTAATTATTTCTCTAAGAATTTTCCAACAGGCACAATCATCCACTGGGCTATCTTTGGTCAAGAAAAGAACACATGTGCCTATGGGATTACATGCATAGTTTTAAAAAAAGCTTTTATTATTCAGTTAATATCTTAGATTGTCACTTTTATATATATCAGCCTGACCTCTCTTATTTTGTTGTGAATAGAGGGATGGGGGTGTTTATACCCTCCATTCCAAATTAAATCCTGTATGCCACCAAAAGATGTAATATCCGCAGCAAAGGGAAAGGCTTAAGCTATAAAGAATCAACATAAGGTGGAATTAGCATAGAATATCTAATTAGCCTTACTGCACTGATATTAATGGAATATAACCATTCAATTTGTAGGGGTTAGATATTATTTTACCTTGTAGCTAAACAACAAAAGCGTGTCCTTCCATCAGAGTCTGCAGCCGTGCTGATGAGCTGCAGACCACACAGGATTTAAATACCCCCCCAGACCGAGTGGCGCCTGACATCACCGCTCGGTCTTCGGACGCTTATTGGATGCCACGGCTAACCCGGCGATCCAATCTCAGCGGAGTTTGAAGTTTGACCAGTTGCGTCATTACAATGCGATTTAGTTAGTCATGAGTGTGTGCAAATCCAGTGTGGATTGTTTATCTTTAATGGGTTCTAGTTCTAATTGGAGTGCCCTAATATTCTCATCAATGAGTGTCATTAGTGCCTGAAGTTCCCTTCCCACTCTATTGAAGAATTCCAACCACTCTCCTTGTGAGTTAGCATCATCCAGACCATCTTGGGGGGCTACATCCCACCTCAAGCATCTGCTGACTATGTTTTCTTTTAAATACATTTCTAAGGTGGCTATATCCCACCAAGTGCGTACTTTTCTTTCAAGTGTGTATGACAAAGCTTTAAAGGCAGAGGAGTAATTCTCCTTCACTTCTGGATTACTTGTCTTAGAAAAGACAGCTGTCAGGTCAGCCTGCCTTTTATGCAAAAAGGAAATAACTTCCATAGCTGCAGTGTGTAAATGATCAAGTCATTGTTAGAAAAACTTCCATGATCGAAAATGATAAAATCTACTTAATGTCACCGCGCTACAGTGAAACCCCTCTATAGTGAATGAATTATAGTACAAACAGTGCTGCTGCTTTCAAAATAAAATAATACAAAAAATGAAAACTAAAAACAATTCATTTTCAGCAGCGCAAACATATTGTCATAATAAAGTGCATACATATACAATGATTAGTGCATAAATAAAAATGCAATCGCACTACAGTTTAAAGTGATTTAACCAAAGTCCAGTGTTAAATAAAAGTGCAAGTGCTCAGAAAATAGTCCAATAGGTGAATTGTTAATCCTGAAAATATTATAGATTAATATCTCCTGCAGGAACAGTACTTCCTCCACCAATTTCACCACGTGCGGACATGTACACACACTGAGGCTCACCAAATGAATGTAAATAAATGCAGATCCACTATTCCTGTGAGATCCACTGCCGCTTCTGAGTCCCCCTCATTGTCAGTTACTCAAACAGAGAAAAAGCAAGAAAGCCTCTCATAGTATGTCATATTTTAAAACCAAGTTTTTAATCCAATCAAGTTGCGCTTACATGTATAAAACAAAAGACAAGCATTTGTGTATGTTGGGCGGTCCGTTACCCGTATCCGAACACTGCTCTCAAACCTCCATTCATTCCAGCGTCTCCACCAGCATCAGTCCGCCCAGCCTGAGTCGTCGTATGGCCACGCCCTGACGCCTTTCTTCACTTCCGACTTGGTCACAAGGGCTGGCCATACGACGCAACGACTCCTGTTAAGTAACGGCTCATTATCACCACTAGATGGGGCAGGAGTCACCTTTCTATCAATCCTATCTCTGTGTGTTCATAAACTAGCCAGTTGTTAATCCCCGTTTAAAGAGACTGGATCTATAGTAAAAGGAACCATTGTGCACCCAAGGGGGAAAATGGTGCACTTCATACCCTACGTCAATCTTTAATAAACACCCAGGGCCAACTTATTAGAGCCGTACTTACACCCCTATGCATACAGACAAATAATTGCTTACAATATATTCATCCATAAAATATACAATGACCGTAAATCATACTGTAAAACATGATATACAATCTTATATCTTGTGTAAAGGTTATAAACACACTATAAGAATAATAAAAACATTAAAAAATAAGTGAATAATAATAAAAAAAGGAATTAAAATGAAATGTAAAAATAGGAGCCGAATCCATTAAGCTATCACTTAGCATTAGTCCCTATGCCGTGTCTGTAGGTGCTATATGACCAGTGCAAAGCATGTTGTATCAGCCCTAGTGCACCATCTTGGTGCACAATGTCACATGTATGAAGTGCACCCTTTTCCCCCTCAGGTGCACAACGTTTCCTTTTACTATAGATCCAGTCTCTTTAAACAGGGATTAACAACTGGCTAGTTTATGAACACACAGAGATAGGAATGATAGTAGGGTGACTCCTGTGCCATCTAGTGGTGATAATGAGCCATTACTTAACAGGAGTCGTTGCGTCGACTAAACGCACCAGAGCGTGGCCATACGACGACTCAGGCTGGGTGGACTGATGCTGGTGGAGACACTGGGACGAATAGAGGTGTGGATCTCACAGGAATGGTGGATGTACATTTATTTACATTCATTTGGTGAGCCTCAGTGTGTGTACATGTCCACACGTGGTCAAATTGGTGGAGGAAGTACTGTTCCTGCAGGAGATATTAATCTTACACATTAATACATTAATACTTGCACTTTTATTTAACATTAGACTTTGGTTAAAGCACTTTAAACTGTAGTGTGATTGCATTTTTATTTATGCACTAATCATTGTGTATGTATGCACTTTATTATGACAATATGTTTGCGCTGCTGAAAATTAATGGTTTTTAGTTTTCATTTTTTGTAAAACTTAGTTTAAGTATACACAGTCTGAGTTAAGCTTCCTGAATACAGCTACACCAAACTGGTCACACCTGTTGTTGCTGGATACCTGCACTCAATATCCCTTTCCATGGGCCTATTAACATCTGGTCGTTTCCTTTGCCATGTGCACTGCATGCACATGGAACAAAATAAATCCAGCCTCAAGTACAAAGCTCATACTCACCATCAAGTGGCTGATATTCAAGATAAGTATGAAACATGTAACATATGTAAAATTTTAGAGACTTTGTCACTTCAAGAAAACAAAAATCTGCTGAAAGCTATGAAGTAGAGCTAGACTTTCTTCAGGGGCTTTCAGCACCTCCTGCTTTGCCTGAATTCATTACTTCTTCTGGGCAAAGCTCTAACATTTGTATAATATCGGAGCTTACTCAGTCCCTTCCTATCACCCACTACATTATAACTGACCTATCGCTCTGATGGGCTGCCCTACTGACCAATAAGAATTTGCAGGAAGCCAAAAGAGGAGGACAAAGCAAGGGGCGCTGAAGGCTGCTGCAGGTATGTATAGGCATCTTCATACCTGTCAGCAGCTTCTGTTTTCTTAAAAAGACGGACTCTCTATAAGGCCTCTTGCACACAGGGAAAAAAAAGGCTAGTTTGTGGCCATGTAGCTTCTTTATTTTACAGATCTGATCACAGGTACATTGTTGTCTATGGGACAATGCATACAGGTGCTTTAAGATTTTTAATGCATCAATGTGACCATGACAAATGATAGAAAATGTTATGCTCGAGCCCAGTAATTTATATGCATACTGTATGTGTGTATACACAAGTATATAAGGAACATGTATGCATATATTGCAACACTGGCAGATAGAAGAGGATAACCAAGAATTTTATGAATGTATACACTTAAGCACATTTGTGCACCTGTCTGTGCATATTCACAAGGTCTTCATAAAATATAATTTACATTTTTTACTTGGGATCTTTCTACTTGCAAGATCTTGCCTATAATAATCAGTAAATTATTATGGCTTTGTCTGTTGTTAAAAATTACCTTTGCTTTTCAATGTGCAGCACTGTCATTTTCTGACAACATTAGTGGAGTTACTCTTTAAATATAAATATAATGTATATTTCTGCCACATAGAATGAAGTTGAAAAATGCTGAAAATGTGGATATATTTACAAATGTAGTTATCTACTATTAGATAGCTTTCATTATTTTCAACAGCAAATTGCTAATAATTTCTTGATGTCAGGGATCTGAGTGAGGAGCAATCAAGGGTCATTGGGAAAAATAGAGCTGCACATACACCAAGCAGAAATGAGCTGAAACACTTTGATGTGGACTGCAGTAATTGCTCAATAGGGATGGATTCTACTTCAAATAGTATACTGCTTTTAGCCTTAGAAAATATCAATGCTATTTAATGGTGAAGAAAAAACAACTTACTTGACCGACAGTAACCTTTTGTAGCATTAAAGTTTTAATAAAATTGTATTGTGTTTTGCATTTTTACTGATGGCTTCAGTAAGGAAATTACTGGAAAGCTATTATGTTTTAAAGACATAATTTGTAGCTTGGGGAAAATCTTATAGATGGTAATTCTAAGAAGGCATGCTTTCTCCACATACTATGCACACGAGGGCTGGTAATATGTACATTTTCAGCTCACTGACTTCTGAAACCCTGAAAGATTCATCTCTAGATACAATGAAAAACTGGGAATGCTGATGCTGCCCTAGCCAATGCTAATGCTTGGGAAATACCAGTAATTGGGTTTTCCTGCCATTTTAGGTAGGACTCCTATAATAATTTAGCAACATTTTGAAAGTTTTTGTTTGTCTCTAGCAAATTCTCTAGTGCTCACTTGCTATGTTTACTAATTCTTGCAACAGACATTTATGTGTTTCATAATGATTCCATAGATATTTGGAAGGTCTTGCTTAATCTCAAATTTCTTTAAATTAGTGTCTTTTAAACTTGTTTTAATTGAACATCATATTGTAAGCCCTGACAATTCTCAAGCCTTGTCCATTATAAACATCATTTTAGGGAATGTAAACTAAACTTAATGCACATTTTATATTAAGTTCTGGCAAGTATTTATAAAATTGTTTTCCATGAATAAAAATGTATAATGTACAAAGTAGTTAAACGAAATGCTAGTAAAAGCTACAATGTAAAATGTATATTTAATTTTCAACAACACCAATCCCAAATGACTAACAGGAACAATCATAAGTTGAAATGCACATGTAAAAACACATAGGATGCTTGAGAGAATTGTTATGAGTTTCATTGCTGAATTTTTATTAATTTTCCAAACGTGTGACATAAATATATGGCAGTAAGGCCCACAAGTGTACAGCAATGGAAATAATTAGAATACATAACACAATGCAAAAGCATGGTCAGATGACACAGCATAGGCATATTCAGTATATTATAGAGCTGAACGCCATATACAGATCACTGCTGTTGACACTGAATTAGCTTACATGTTCCTCTCAAAAAGGAAACTAAAATGATAATAATATGCACAGGTAAGGGCTTTATAAAATGCAATAGGGCAGAGGACAAGAGATTCCCCTCAATATCAGGAGAGCCACTACAAAGACTTCCCTGAGACAGGACCAAATGCACAGTATGAAGTTAATGCAAAAATATCACCAGAAACTGAAGACATACAACCTGACCAAATATTTTCAAATTCCTTTGAACAGCCCTGAAAGACATACATCATTTTATACATACAGTATCTCACAAAAGTGAGTACACCCCCTCACATTTTTGTAAATATGTTATTATAACTTTTCCTCTGACAACACTGAAGAAATTACACTTTGCTACAATTTAAAGTAGTGAGTGTACAGTTTGTATAACAGTATAAATTTGCTGTCCCCTCAAAATAACTCAACACACAGAAATTAATGTCTAAACTGCTGGCAACAAAAGTGATTATACCCCTAAGTGAAAATGTCCAAATTGGGCCCAAAGTGTCAATATTTTGTGTGGCCACCATTATTTTCCAGCACTGCCTTAACCCTCTTGGGCATGGAGTTCACCAGAGCTTCACAGGTTGCCACTGGAGTCCTCTTCCACTCCTCCATGACAACATCACAGAGCCTTCCATTTGAGGATCCCCACAGATAGGGTTCAATAGGGTTTAGGTCAGGAGATATGCTTGGCTGGTCCATCACCTTTACCCGCAGCTTCTTTAGCAAGGCAGTGGTGTTCTTGGGGTCGTTATCATGTTGGAATACTGCTCTGTGGCCCAGTCTCCGAAGGGAGGAGATCATGCTCTGCTTTAGTATGTCACAGTACATCTGTGGGGCATCCTCAAATGGAAGGTGGAGGAGTGCAAGGTCTCTAACATCCACCAGCTCTGTGATGTCTTCATGGAGGAGTGGAAGAGGACTCCAGTGGCAACCTGTGAAGCTCTGGTGAACTCCATGTCCAAGAGGGTTAAGGCAGTGCTGGAAAATAATGGTGACCACACAAAATATTGACACTTTGGGCCCAAGAGAAGATTCCTTCAATTTAATTGCTAGAGCTATTTAAAAAAAAATCATTAAAAAATAAGAACCGAAGCAACTTTTTTTGTGGACCACACATTTCCTTCTCTGCAAAGCCACCTACAATGCCAACTTCTCTTCCAGAAAGAGTGGCAGTGGACCAGAAGCTTCTAAACCTGGAACAGGCTCAAATCATATGGAAGAAGTCCCCAGGACTGTGCTGACATTACGGGCACTCTGGAGAGTCCATTTTTCTCATTTTAAATAATCTTCAAGGAGTATAATGTATTCTATGCAACTATTTGAGCTTTATCAATTTGCTTCTAGCTGATATGACCATAGGAAGCTGAGACTTAACAATGTCTTCCCAGGCCTCTTCAGTAAGTGATGGAATATCAGTTTGCCATTGCCTACAAATGCTCTTAATCCTTGAGGATGAGGAAGAGAGTAGAATTAAATAATATAAAGAAATCAACTAAGAATGGTCATTATCAGTTAAAAGCAGCCGCAGCAGCCGGAGCCCTCGATCCGGGCACACAGCTACCCCCATCGATCCAGGAACACCCATAGAAGCATCAGTGTCAGTGGCCACATCCTGGAGGGATCTCTCCTGCCAACTGGACACCACCCTGCTTCAGCCCGGCTGTTCCAAAATGATGGCCAGAACTCCACGAGGTCTGGAGACAGCATGGGAGGACTCCATAGCAGACCGGGATGCAGAACAGAGACAGCAAACTGTCCCATCTAGCATACAGGGGGCGGACACAGTAAGTACCCCACAGTAGTATATGCTCTCACCAACAGGCACTGAATCCCTGCTTGGAAGGACACTAAATGCTATCACCCATGAGTGATGCCCTGGTCAGCCCAGAGACACTGGGAATGGGAGATCTTAACAGCCCCACAGTTCTTACTGATTTTCCTTCTATGATGCAAGCCTTTTCAAAGCTCCTATCCAGGGGCTTTTCCCAGACTGCAGCACAGATTACTTCATCAATTTATGCAGATATCCAGCAAATAGTAGTGAGAATAGACATGATGGAAAAGGAAACTGATCAATCAATTGCTAGAATAAACCAGAATTTAACCAGAATACAGGAACTTCAGCAACATCTGGAAAGTGCCATGGCCAAAATTGACGACCTGGAGAACAGGAACAGGCACTATCATTTTAGAATCCACGGCCTACCTGAGTCAGTTAAAGAGGTATATCCTGTAGTCTGCTCTTTTATCAAAGAGCTAATTCCACTTCCGGTTCCAGCGCCGCATGGAGAGGAGCTAGAAGAGACCAGCTCCGTCTCCCCGCCACCTAAACCAGCTTCAAAAGCTGCCATCGCCTGGAGGAACACCCGCATCCACCCGCGGATACACCCGTTACCATCCCCACACCTTTGGAGAACCGTATGGATCGCTTCGTCGAGCGATCGGGGGCACGATCTTTCGTTGCAAGTGCACCGAACGAAGGTGAGGACGCACGTGGCAAACCCGCCATGACAGAGACTCCCCAGGCACCCTCATACGCCTCAGTAGTATCGGCCTCTCCCCCTCCAACTACGGGCACCCAATCTACCCAGCACATACCAGGACAACATGCCACTGACCCTCTCGTGACAGCGGACATTGCCCAGGCTGTAGTGGCCCTCATCAGACCTGTCATAACCGAGGCAGTGGACTCAGCAGTGACTAAAGGCCTTGAACTACTTCGCAAAGACTTTCAGCTACAGGCAGCCAGGATTGACCACGTGGAGACCAGGATTTCCACAATGGAGGATGACACCACGGCCTTAACAGCAGCCGTAGCTAAGCTGACCACGATTCAGAAGGAACTCCGGGAAAAGGTCATTGACCTGGAAAATCTAGGAGGAATAACCTCCGCATAATAGGCCTGCCGGAGTCATATTCCTCACATGATTTACATAAAATTTGTGCAGTAGACATTTCTGGGCTTTTGGGCCTACGCACCCCTTGTGTTGTCGAAAGAGCTCACCGGATCGGCCCACCTTCGGACACCCGCACCAAACCCAGAGCGGTGATTGTTCGTTATCTTAATTACGTTGATAAGCAGGCTATTCTGCAACGATTTCGGAGATCTAGGAACCTTAGATTTGAGGAATCCACTTTACTGATCTTTGCGGACTATTCCATTGAGGTTATGCAACTAAGGAAAGCCTTTTCTCCAGTCTGCTCGATCCTGCATCAGCGGAACGTCCGATTCAGTCTGGCGTACCCGGCCACTCTCTACTTCCAATCCCCTCAGGGGGACAAACTCTCGTTCACCTCACCGCAGGAAGCCGAAACCTACTTGGCCGAAGGTCTACCTTCTGACATGGACCAAACGCCGCCACCGGCCACCAACATGCATAGATCACCTAGGAAATCGTCCATCCTATCCACCAAAGCACTGAGCCCGGAAAAGCCGCCATACAAGAGGGTACGATTTGGCCTCCCGGAGGCCTCCAAAACTCAGGCCCATCTCTGAGATCACTACAATCACATCTCTTTAAGAATCACATCTCCCTACTAACTGCTTTGACCGTAAAACTGAGATCCCTGACAAATATCAACCCATGTTCGAACTCACCTTCCCTCAGCGCATTTCTTTTACTACTAATCATAGCTAACTGAACAACGAACTGTAAGTGCCAGTCTTCAGGTTCCCCTATCAGGGGGCCCCATTCAACCTACGTTCTTTACTTGCAATTAGCAGTTCGGTATAGGCTACGAAGCTATGGAATAATGTTATAATTATCTGTTTTGGTCAAGTTATGTATTTCTCTGCCTTTGCTATAAGTTGCTATACTTTATTATGGCTATTGATGGAGTCTGCCTCCAAGGATACCTCCTTGGAGTCACATCCCATTACTCGGAAGTCCGCAGGAAACGGTTTATGGTGCATGTCTGATTACAATACGTTGCGGTTTCGCAGCAGCATCCCCCCTCTTTTTTCCCCTCCACCCCTCTATACCTCTTTCCTCTCCCTCCCTTTCCCTCCCTACCC
This sequence comes from Glandirana rugosa, assembly GCA_018402905.1. NCBI lineage: Eukaryota > Metazoa > Chordata > Amphibia > Anura > Ranidae > Glandirana > Glandirana rugosa. The sequence goes on from BLSH010244563.1 coordinate 224,641, forward strand.
CCTTCCCCCGGGTACCTATCCGCCCTCCACTTTTAAATCGCCTCCAATTTTAACAACCTTCCTTCAGGTCTGAGCCAGTCTGTAATGTACTTGTTTCATGGCTTATCACCTTGGTGTTCACGATTCACTGTAAAAGTATTTCTCATGACTAGTAACATACCTCCATATATATTTCCTTTCCCCAGCCCTAAAGGCATCTGTTACTCACAGAAGGGTAGATGGCTCTCCTTATTCAGAAACCAACTACTCACGCACTCATGGATCCTTTGGTGCTCGGGAATAACTTAAAGGTAGTCACTTGGAATGTCCGGGGCCTAGGAGCTCCACAAAAACGAATGCAGGTACTAAGACATTTAAAAAGGCTGAAAGCTGATATTGCTCTTTTACAAGAGACTCATTTGGGTGCAGGCGATATATCCAGACTCCGTAAGCTATGGGTGGGGGGTGCCTTCGGCTCCCCCTCGGTGGGAAGGAAGGCAGGCGTTGCCATACTTCTCCACAAATGCCTCCAATATAAAGTTAGGACTTTAGACATAGACAACGTGGGGCGCAGAGCCACCCTACATCTCACCATTGCCAACCAAGATATTGCAGTGTCCAACATATACGCAGATAACTCTCCTAACCAGACTTACTTCCAGACCTTGACGACTTGGGCCCTCCAAATCGCAGAACCTCTACACCTTTTAGGGGGGGACCTAAATTTGGTAATGCGCCAAACGGAAGACTGTTCCTCTTCGTTAAATCACCGCTCCTCAGACTCAGACCACGAATCCATTCTAGCCCATACCATGTCATCCCTTCGTCTGTCGGATGTCTGGCGCTTAAAGCATCCTATAGACAAAGAGTATACTTTCTATTCATCCCCCCACAAGTCCTTTTCTCGGATAGACTACTTTTTCGCCTCCCCTGCCCTACTCCCTATGGTAACCTCGGCATCTATAGAGAGTATGGCAATATCGGACCATTCCCCAGTTTCTATTGAGATCGCCAATCTGACTTTTAGACCACGCTCCTCCATATGGCGTTTCCCCTCCTACCTTGTCGGTAATGAGGACCTGAAGTCCTCACTCCAACAAGCCTGGCTTGAATATACGACAAACAACAAAGATCACCTATCCACACCCAATTTATACTGGGAAGCCGGGAAAGCCTTCCTCAGGGGACACATTATCTCGTTCGCAACGCGTTTTAAAAGAAAAGCCAATAATAGCTATAATCAAGCCAGTAAGTCACTCAGGGAGGCCCACGAATGTCTAAATTCATCACGTACCCCCGAGACCATTAGAGCCTGGCAGCTAGCCAAAAACACTTTTGACCATTGGTCCTTACAACAGGAGTCTATAAATCACTTTCATTCCTCTCTATTTTTTCATAGATACGGCAATAAAGCCGGGAAGCTCCTAGCTCGAATGTCCTCGGGTCGTTATATTCCTACCCATATCACAGCATTGAGAGATTCTGTGGGCAACACTACTGACAAACCCTCGGAGATAGAAACCATTCTCACACGCTTTTATACAGATCTATACTCCAAAGACCCGATAGACACAGACAAGGCTAAAAATTTGCTTGAGTCACTCCAACTCCCTAGCGTTTTGAAAGACCAGTTAGATACCTTAAATGTGCCAATCTCCCTGTCGGAAATCCAAAATACTATTAAATCAATGACCTCTGGTAAGGCCCCTGGTCCTGATGGGCTCTCCGCTGATTTCTTTAAACTCACTCTTGACTTCACTTCAGACATACTCCTGCACCTTTACAATACAATATGGAAGGGGGGCCCGTACTTACCAACAGGCTACTTAGCCCATATCAAACTCTTAACCAAAAAAGACAAAGACCCACTTTCACCTGGATCGTATAGACCCATCTCACTAATCAATGTAGACGCTAAAATCCTTTCAAAAATTATCACATCCAGGCTGGCCAAAGTCCTCCCCACAATTATCCACCCTGCTCAATCAGTATTCGTCCAAGGCAGATCGGCCACGTTAAACATCAGAAAGGTCTTACTTACACTTGAGCATGCTAAACAACACCCCAAACAAGATGCAGCTATAATTTCACTAGATGCAGAGAAGGCCTTTGATAACATCAGTCTAAAATGGTTGTTCATGGTCTTAGATAGGTTTGGCTTCTCTGGCCCCATTGTGAATTTCCTACAGACAATGTACACATCTCCCTCGGCCCAACTAGTTACCCCCAATTTTATTTCCCCCGTCTTTCCACTGGCTAAAGGTACACGTCAGGGCTGCCCCTTGTCTCCCCTACTATTTAATCTGGCCATAGAGCCCCTCTCTAGACACCTAAATTCACCCCAAGGGATAAGCGGTATTATGGTCGGAAATAGGAGATGCCAGTCAGCTCTATTTGCTGATGACATTCTCCTATTTTCCTCAGACCCCCCAAGGACATCCAATATCTGACAAGCACACTTCAAATGTTCAGGGAGTGCACAGGACTGAGAATAAATCTCAATAAAAGCGAAATTCTCCCACTCAACCCCCGTAGAGCGGAGTCTTGGATACAGTCCTCACCCTTTCTGGTCGCAAAACATCACCTCACATACTTGGGAATTCATATTGGTAGAGATCCGTCCTCACTATATTCCTTAAACTACCCCCCACTCATATCCAAAATCACTAAGGAGTTGTATGGTTGGGGGGCCCTCCCCCTGTCGCTCTTCGGGAGATGCCATTTATTCAAAATGGTCTCTTTTGCCAGATTACTCTACCCCTTACAAACTTTACCTCTCTTACTTAAACATAAAGATGTGAAATCAATCTATTCTGCTATCTCTACTTTCCTGTGGAAAGGCAAACGGCCCAGAATAGCTTTTCAGAAACTATGCCTCCCGAAGGGTGAGGGGGGGGCGGGCCTTCCAAATTTAAGATTCTACAATCTTGCTTGTTTGCTACGATATGGACTTGACTGGATCACTAACAGTTCCATCTACTCCAATTTTAACCTGGAAGAATCGCTAATATTACCTTTTCAACCGAAATCCATCCTACATGCCAAGCTATCATCCCTCCCCACCAAGCTGAAAAGCAGCTTGGTCATAAGAGACACCATAATAGCTTGGAGGGAGATTAGAAAACTACTAAAGTTGCCAGCATCTATATCCAGGGCACTGCCCATTCTTGGCAATCCTATGTTTCTACCTTCAACTGAGTCGAGGACCTTCCTTACCTGGGCTGATAAAGGCCTAACGATGGTCGCCCAACTTTACAAACCAGGCCAGAACTATCTAAAATCATTCCAGGACCTCAAGGACGAATTCTCCTTACCGAACTCTCATTTCTTCTCTTACCTGCAACTAAAATCGTTTCTCAAGTCCTGTCAAGGGGATAATCACAATCCCTGCATGTCTTCGTTCATTGACTCACTCATCTCCAATAAGCAATATTCCATCTCCCATATTTATCAAAATCTCATACAACATCAAGCAACGAAATACTCACTCACCCCCTTTCTTCCCTGGAGCTCAATACTTGATAACCCAGAGGCCCCTACACAGATCTTATCAGGCTACAAGAAAGTATGTGCATTAGTAGTGGCCGAGACTTGGAGAGAAACTCAATTCAAGATTGCTCACAGAGCATACCTCCCCTCGCTTTATACCTCTGGATCTCATACCCAAGGTACCTGCCCATGGTGTTCCACACCCAAACCTTCTTTATACCATAGGCTCTGGTCCTGCCGACAAATCTCCCCCTTCTGGGACAAAATACTATCTTTCATTAAAGAAGTCGGCGGGCATGCCTTCCCGAAAGATCCCCTTCTCTTTTTATTTAGTGGGGACCCTGCACCGTCATCATCAAACTCACTGAATACACCATCCCTACCCCTATCACAATGGGGCCATCTTTGTCTACTCAGTGCCAGGCGAGCCATCATGAAATCCTGGATATGCTCAACCCCCCCAAGTCTAGGCCAAGTTAAACAAGGCTTAACCTCTCTACTAGCCCTGGAAAAACAAGACACAATCAACCAAAACTTCAAGTCCACCAAAAAATTCTTCATGAGATGGAGAAAATTCATAGAATATTCCTACAGCAAACCGGAGATCGATCAATTCATGTTACCCTTCGCCCTCTCTGAGTGGTACCTCAAAGCCGACATTTCTAACTCCTTAGGGAAACTCAAGATTCGGGGGCATTCCCCCCAAACACCTCTACATCGCGCAGCTCCCCCCTGATATTCCACCATGGATACCTGCAGCCCTTAATCCAGCAATCCAACAAACCAGCCCTTCTGTGAGACTTAAATCAACATTCAGCCCCCCCTACCATCATCTCTCTGAACACAACTCAGCCAATTGCATGAGAAAATTACCACACCATTCCTGATACCTACTCTACTGATCACCAGATGTGCCTTTTAATGTTTAAATTCTATACCAGTGTAATGTTATATTGGTTCTACACTGTAAATCTCAGAATTTTTCTTCAACTATATCTTATTGTACTGCTGAAAATTTCAATAAAATATGGTTAAAAAAAAAAAAAAGAGCTAATTCCAGACATCTCAGAACAACGGCTGGAGCTGGACAGGGCCCACAGGGCTTTACAACCTCCCCACACAGATGGATTGCCTTGAGACATCATCAAACCGCATTATTATGCGGTAAAGGAAGAAGTGATGAAAAGATCACACAATGCAGAAAATCTTACAATTCAGGGCCACTGAATCCAAATATTTGCTGACATATCCCCATACACGGTACAGAAAAGACGTGCGTTTGAAGCCTCTTCTCCAGGTCTTGGCACAGAAAGAAATTACATATTGATGGTCTTTTCCATTCTGCCTGAACTTTACCTACCGGAACAAACCCCAGGGATTTTCAGCCTTTCCAGACGGTGAATGCCTACTGCTGAAACTGGTCCTCATCTCACAAGAAGTCCCTCTCCCAGCAAACAACAGAGGACAAGCATCGACGAAAAGACCCCCTCTGCCGAGCCCACCAACCCCAGCCTGGCAGAAACAGCAACCCAAGAGGTCAAGAGATTCATAACCTCCCTGAAAGAGATTTATAGAGGTGGACAAACTGTCTGGACACATCTGTTTTGGGTTTGACCTGTTAAGGGACTTCTTTGTTTGCACCTCTTCACCAGTTGGCTAAGTTACTTCTATCATTTTTCTTTTTTTTAATGGAAAAACTTTATTTTCTCCTATTACTCCATTACATGTTGCTTACAAGGCTCCGTGAACAGTCTATATGGGGCTTGGGAAGAGACCTGAACTGGTGGTTACATGGCATTCTCTCGGGTGACCATGCCCCATAAAGGACTGGTAACAGAATTTTGGGAAGTCCCACATTACTTGTAGGTTTGCCTGGGGCCATTAACCATGGAAAAAACGCAAGTTCTAGCCCACATCTTACTCTCTAGAGTTTGATTGCAGTATAACATTAATACATAAACTTTTTGCAGAGTCGTTCAAAAAACTGTTTTAAATTTTTATGGGTGAATTGAAAATCTTCCCATTCATGACGGGACCATTCATCTTATAGGAGTTCCTTCCTTGTTACTGAGGAGAGTTATGGAGCTAGTTTCCTGACCCTTTTTGACTATACTCATCCAGGATCAGGGCCTGTTAGTTTAATACCTTTATTATAGTTTGTTTAAGGTGTGGTGACCAAGGCGGTTACAATGCGGCCCCATCTGACACCAAGAGGACTATGGTAACCTCTTGGAGCCAGACTGATGTCACCCTCTATAGGGGATATCACCCTTGTCTGAACTTGGAACAGGAATTGGCTGGTCCCTTCCTGTTTCAGACAAATTATATTATCTACTATTACGTTGGTTTACGATTAACTATTTTTACTGTTTTGCAGTTCTTTCTTCTTTTTTCTATTCTACTTCTTTCCTGTTTCTCTGCACATCGCCTTCACTGTATGACCTTCCGGAAGTCCCACCTCCAGCTGCCCATGGGACTAGGATTTCAACAAACTTGTGGAAACATGATGTGACCAGATGACCTTCTGCTTTGGGGTAAGAACTATAAGCTTGCGGTTTTATCCACCCTCTGATCCATGCACAAATCAACATGCAACACTCCAAAATTACAGATTGCTCCACATAACGTACAGGGATTGAACTCCCCAAAAAAACGTAGGAAGTTATTCCAATACTACCATGCCCTGAAGACAGATGTATTACTATTACAGGAAACACATTTCCCCAGTTCTTACAACCCCTCATTTATCCACCAAAGTTAAACGCAGTTTTTCCTAGCAAATACAGAAAACAAAACAAAGGGGGTCGCAATCTGTTTTGTGAAACACGTACATTTCTCTCAAACCAAAATAATTAAGGACCCAGACAGTCATTATCTTTTAATTGTAGGCACAATAGAGAGGAAAACGTATACACTTACATCATATTATACACCAAACAAGGGCCAAAGGAAATTCTTTGAAAACATGATACAGGCCTTGAAACCACACTTTAAGGGCACAGTAATCTTGGGAGGCGACACAAATATCCCATTCGACCTCTTCTTCAATAAATCTAAACAGAACTGCTCAAAATCCAATCGACTGCCCAGACAGAGCCTAAAAATAGCTCAACTATTAAAAACGCTTGGGTCGATAGATATCTGGAGGGAACTGAACCTACATACCAAAGATTACATACACTACTCTGCCCCCCACTGTACCTACAAAGATACAAAAAGACATAAACAGCACATCAGGCTGTCCAAAAGAGCCATACAATACAGCCTCCGGGGTATATATATGAGGATGAGTAATAGAAACAAATGATAGAAAAAATTGTAGTTTTATTGATAAATATCCACATTTTAAAAAAAGGGACATAAACAAATCATGTTCCCTCCACCACACCAAATGACAACGTTGTCAAAAATCAAAATCAAAAAGAGGGGAAAAAATGAAAATAATAAACAAATAAAAAGTCCGGACATCATCCGCACTCACATCCAACCTAGCACACATAATGTATTGCAGTGTCCCATAGAGAAAAATGAAGCAGCTGTGTGGATAGTAAACCCAATGGGTGTAATAGGCTGATGGACTCAAGGGGCAAGGCACTGGTAAGTAGAGTCAGGGACAAAAAGTTAATTCAAATAGTGCAAACAATTCCCAGCATGAGGATACTGGACGAACAATACAGCAATAGCGCGGACGTGTATCATCAGAGGGTGAGAACTATTTTACGTGCGACTGTGCCCACACCCCCGTATCGATACTGACTTATGTAGCTCCACGTCCTCTTGGCTGTCATTCTCTCCTCCCCAGTTGGGGCATCTACAGCATCGCCATAGCCAGCCCGGTCCTGAGAGCACTGACATAATCAGCGGTGTCATCCCTTCTGGTTCCCCAAGCCCATCATCCCATACATCTGCCGGTCTTTACTAGGAGTGCTGCAGCCCTTGCTCATATAGATCCTCATGCTGGGAATTGTTTGCACTATTTGAATCAACATTTTTTTGTCCCTCACTCTACTTTCCAGTGCCTTGCCCCTTGAGTCCATCAGCCTATTACACCCATTGGGTTTCCTTTCCACACAGCTGCTTCATTTCTCTCTATGGGACACTGCAATACATTATGTGTGCTAGGTTGGATGTGAGTGTGGATGATGTCCGGACTTTTTATTTGTTATTTTCATTTTTTCCCCTCTTTTTGATTTTGATTTTTGACAACGTTGTCATTTGGTGTGGTGGAGGGAACACGATTTGTTTATGTCCCTCTCTTTTAAATTTTGATATTTATCAATAAAACTACAATTGTTGCTATCATTTGTTTCTATTACTTGTCCCCATATATAAACCCCCAAGGCTGTATTGTATGGCTCTTTTGGACAGCCTGACGTGCTGTTCATGTCTTTTTGTATCTTTTTAGTGCTGCTTGGCCATATGCCGAAAAAGTTGTACCTGAGTGGGTCTTTTTGGACGTATGATTACTTCTTCTGGGTCCCCATCTTTTTGTTTTTTGTTTCCCCACTGTACCTACACCAGGATAGACCACATTTTTCTCCATGCATCTGCAGCGCCTTTAGCAATAGTCTGCAAAATCCGAGACTCACATCCTCTTGGATCATACATGTCACTAACCTTGAGCTGTCCATGAGAAGTAGAGGGTCCGTGCAGATGGGGCATTAACAAAGGTATTATGTCCAATCCAGTGCACTGTTCCGTAATAGACAAAGATCCAGAAGAATATTTTGTGGAAAACGACAATGAGTCAGTCTCACCTCCTACCTTATGGGCAGCCCACAAGACAGTATTGAGAGGGAAGCTATTACCTCTCTACTCCCAGTTAAAATGCCAAAACAAAAAGGCGATGCAGAAATTGAATAGAGAATTTCTCATCCTAAGCAAATGTCATAAACGCAACCCCAATACAGACACGATGGCCCAATTAGATGCTGCCCAAGTTAAGCTCAATTTAGCTTTGACCACAGCAGCAGAGAAACATCTAAGATGGACAGGCACAAAATTCTACTCTCAAACAGATAAAAGCGGTTCTAAGCTGGCAGTCAAACTCAGTCCTAAACCTTGTTCAGTAACATAACCCAAAATTAAAACAGGAGCAGGCGAGTTGACCCAGGACCCCATTAAAATTATGGAAACCTTTAAAAACTTTTACGCAAAACTATACAAAGAAGACCACCCGCCCTCACCACATAAGCTAGAGACCTTCCTCCATGACCTCCCCCTCCCTAAATTAGCATGCAATCATATAGAAATCTTAGAAAAACCTATTTCACCAGAAGAAATTTTGGACACTATTAAGGGGCTTAAAGCAAATCCCCAGGTCCTGAGGGTTTTGCAGTTAGTTATTATAAAAAATGTGGTCCCTCCCTAGTGCCCTACATAGCAAGTTTTTTCAACTCTCTCCAGGATGGAGCTGTACTTAAGAAAGACCTGAACTCAGCCTTCATTTCCGTCATTCTAAAACCAGGGAAAGATGCAATTGATGTCTGTAGCTACCACCCAATGTCCCTCATAAATAATGATTTAAAACTTTTAACAAAAATTTACACAACGTGACTCTTCAGCTTCATTGCCAATTATGTTCATAAAGACCAGGTCGGCTTCATCCTGGGGAGACAGGGTCCGGATCAAATTAGAAGGGCAGTAGATACTGTATCATTTCCTTACTGCAATCTCACTGGGATGGAGGGGCTCCACAGCAGGGCTTTCTGATCTCTATTGATCTACAGAAAGCATTTGATTCGGTCTCGTGGACTTACATGTTTGAGATCCTGAAAAGATGGCGTTTTGGTCCAAAATTATTAGGTTCCATGCACACTTTATATTCGAATCCCTCTGCACGAATTCGCCTTTTAGGTCAATACTCAGATATTTTTGAAATCAAGAAAGGGAAGAGACAGGGGTGTCCCCTATCCCTTTTAATTTTCGCATTGCCATTAGAGCCATTAGAGCTCACCCTGATATCAAAGGGGACCGCAAGAATATAAATGCGCACTGTTTTCAGATGATCTGCTACTTTTTATTATATCACCACTAGTGTCTATACCCAATCTAATCCAACTCCTTCAAGATTTTTTGAATATAAACAAATTGGCGGCACTAAATATTTCTCTCCCCTCTAAACTAACCAACTTAAAAGTAATTTCCCATTTTATTGGGCCCCTGATTTGATCCCATACTTGGGTATCAAATTATCGAGCAGGATTGATAAGCTGTTTGCAGACAATTATCCCCAGATATTTAAGAAACTGGAAGAGGAGCTGAGGAGGTGGTCGGGGAGTGGTCTGTCCTGGCTAGGGAGGGTAAACTCAATAAAAATTACATTGCTGCCACATTTATTATACATGTTTTGCTCTATCCCCATACCACTGACTGAAACAATACTAGCCAATGTTCAATCTAAAATAAATGCTTTCATATGGGCCTTTATAGGCGCAAAACTCAAGGGGGTCTGGGGCTGCCCAAACTCTGGTGGTATTATCAGACAGCACAATTGCCCTAAATTTCTACAGCGTATTCTAGAGGCCCTAAACCTGAGTTTATGATAGAAAGACAAGCGGTTACTTCCCACACAATTGATTATCTCCTGTGGTGCTCTCCTAGACCCACCATTTTATCCCCTACTCTCTCCCATTCACTAGCACTCGCTGACCAACTCCACAAATAGAGCGCATTGATATCTAACATAAAACCCCTTGCTCACCTTTTCAACAATCCAGCTTTCCTTCCGGGAATGAATATCTTAGCATTTAGGTGGTGGCTCAATAAAGGCCTCTTTAGGATCGGTCATTTTTTCAGCTCTTCAGACCCCATATCACTAGAACACTGTGTCAGCAAAATTGAAATGCTAAGTGAAGAAAAATTTAGGCGCTCTCAAATCACCCACTTCTTACATTCTCTCAGGAAGACAAATCCAAACCTACAGCTTATGATATTTGGTTTTCTGAAATCATGGAGCAGAGGGGAGGAATCTCAGTTTTATATTCTTCCCTGGCAGACAAACCCGATAAACCGGCCTATGCGAGATCCTGGGAAATTGATTTAGACCTACAATTTGATCCGGACAAATGGTTTACCTCATTTTGATGCTCTTACAAAGGAGTAAAGAACATATCATTAGTTGAAGCAAATGTTAAGGTTTATACAAAATGGTATTATGTCCCCACTAGAAAAATTTACCCAAATACATCCCCACTCTGCTATAGAGGATGTAACCTAGAGGGCACGATGTATCACATTTGGTGGACTTGTCCACGCATACGAAGCTACTGGAACAAGTTTCTTCAAATTGTGCGGAGAGTTACGGGAGTAGCAGTTCCGCAGGATCCAACCATCGCTTTATTGAACCACAAAATGCGAGGCATCCCTAAACACACACAAACACTCCTCCTCTTTATGTTCTTGGGAGCCAAAATTATGATTGCTAGATCATGGAAGAAGCCCTTAGTCTCCATTTTAGCAGCAAAACAAAAAAAATTGTGGATTATGTCCCAGGAACAAATTGTTGCAAAGCTCTTGGATAGGGTTCAGCAGTTTGAAACCATATGGGATCCCTGGTAACGCTATATAAAAGTCATATACTTTCTTGAAGAGACCATCCTGGAAGGTCCATCTGCCTCTTTTCTTCACTTTCTACCAGGGCTCACCCCAGTCTAATCTCTCTTCTCCCCTTTTTTCTATATCCTCCAATGCTGTCAATATGGATGTTCATATTGTGTTAGGTTCCCAATGGTTATGTTATTTTAACAACTATGGTTCAGGAGATCATATTATTGGGACCATAAGTCAACCCTCAAGATAGAAAATCAGCAGGTTTGTAGGAGAATTTCTCAGACTCATCTTGGCCGAATCTCCTAGTCCACAGCATGATCCCACAGGGGTAGCTGGGAGATATGTGCCGAGAGGGTTCGGTTCGTAAATATGGACCAAATTATAAGCACAATTTTGCGACTTATATTAAATTCCCCTCCCATCAGCAGTACTGTATATTCTTCAAAAGGGGGAGGGAATGGATGGTACATTTAAGTCTTCTACTCGAGGACATTAGTCTGTTATATGTTCATAGAAATTTATATATTTGACTTTTGTTCATGTACAAATATCATTTGCAGGCTTCTTGAGCCATGCATTTTGTCAACAACCTTACTATGCCTTTTGAAAATTTTCAATAAAAATATTGAAAAGTAAATACTTACTGTTACAACACGCTGTTCGGGCACAGTTTGGAGATCTGACCCTGGAGCCCCCCGAATCACCACTAAAGGTATTATTATCAAGTACTGATATTACTAAAATTGGTACGACTGTGTGCACCCATTTCCAGGCACAAGGGGCTAACTCCTTCCTGCTTGATCACCGTAGATGGCTGGAGTTGCTTCCTGGGCTATCTGAGGAGGGCTGGGAGAAGACACCGGAAGTTTATTTTCAAGATCTCATTAGCTCCAATGACAGATTCATTCAATTTAAGTTCATACATCATCTACATTATACTCCTGTTAAGTTATGGGATTTGAATCTGCTGCTGCTTGTTCTCGATGTGGCCTTGTGGAAGTAGATATTTTACATGCTTTTACATTTTTGGACTTGCTTTATCATATCTGCATATTGGAAGGATTTGTTTTCTTTTTTTATTTACTCTTCATTTGCATATACCTCACACCCCAGAGGTTGGATTGCTGGGTATTCTGAATGATTTTATACATCGGACACATGCTCGAACTTTAATTAGCATGCTTATGTTTTATGCTAGATAATCAATAATTTTGATGTGGAAAAACACTGCTGCACCCTCAATACAACAATCTTACTGTATGGTAAATAAAGATCTAACTACCTTTAAATTGATTTATACAGGTCGTGCCTGCCCCAAAAAGTTCTCAAAAATCTGTCAGCCCTGGCTTGACATAGTAGACTCTTTTTGAAAAGATTATCCACTGTCTCAACAATTGTAAATTTGGGTGCATGTTATTCCTATTTTTGTTGGCTTGCTGGTACCATGGATATGTGCTTTTTGCTGTCCTGTCTATTATTGGGAGGAGGCGGCGTTGGTATGAGTAGTGTGTGTATGCTTGTGTGCTTTCTTTTGGTCCATCTTGTTGAAAGTAGGACGGAATTATTTTTTGGGCTCTGTGTAGTCCAACAGTACTATATTTTGTACGGTTATAGTTCTATCGCTCCTTATCAGGAGATATTTGTGTATGAAAATATTTCTTTTCTTTTGTTTGCTTTTTCTGGTCTACTGTTTTGGCATACTTTGTAATGCATTTGAGAAATGAAGCAAAATTTACATAAATAAACGCCTTTCAAAAAACTAAAACAAAAGCATTACAGGCTTAGAGGGCTGTAGGAAAACATCTTTCAATCCAAACTGTGTAGCTATTGCATGATGCAGCTACAAATAGGAAAACAAACATTTGTCCAGGACTCCAAACTCCTCCTGCAGGGATAAAAATGATTTAAATGTAATGTTTTGGTTACACATACAGAAAATCTTGTAAGACAACTTCAGGATATCTGCACCCCCGCTAGGGTAGGGCCCAATCCTGTACAGAACATTTATCAGTGCATAAGAAGGATTGCAGGAGGGCAGCCTGCATGGTCACAGATGCAAGCTGTCCTCCTGCATTCAGGACATGCATCAGCTGGGCTGTCAAATACTAGCACTGGAGGTTAGATAGCACCAACCTACCATCCTGTACCTGTAAGTGTAAGGTTTCTAGGGATATTCTAGGGGGGCTAGGGCTCCAAAGGAAGGCAGATAGTATTGTATTGATATCCAAATAGACCAAGTACCAAGATAATCTTTCAATCTCTGTATAAGCAGGCAAATATTAGTAATGATATAGGATTCCAGGGGTAATTGTATCTCAATTCCCAAATAACACAATTTAAAGACAACTTGAAATGAGATGTCAGGGGACAGAATCCAAATCAATTTTGGATCAAATGCAAAAAATATTGCACTTACTCTAGTTTAGAGCCTGAGAAACAACTAAAAAAGTAATAACTATTAAGGCAATATCTTGAGAACCTATAGAGTCCACCAGATACAGTAGCATATCATCAGCATAAAGTAAGTTCTTTTCCTCTAATGTATTAATCCAACAACCATGTATAGTACGGTTTTGTCTAAGCAAAGCTGCTAGAGATTCTATGCCAAGAGCAAACAGCAGGGGCAACTTAGGACATCCCTGCCGAGTGCCACAATCAATATGAAATGGTGCAGTAATCTGGGTATTCACTCAAATACCAGCAAGGTGATCACAGTATAGTAACTTAACCCATGTGATAAAATGGGGTCCAAAACCAAGCCGTTCAAGGACTGCAAACAAGTAATTCCATTTAATAGCACAAAGACACTATTATTCTGGTATCTGGGGCTGCACACGGGACCTGGAGGTTTGTGAACAGACGAAGAAGATTAATGGCTGTAGAGCGACCTGGTATGAAATGTGTTTGATCAGAATTAATAACAGTAGTAACAAACTTTATTTAACCTTTTTTACTAAGATCTTGGCTAAAATGTTTGCATCAGCATTAATTAAGGAGATCAGTCTACAGGGTGAGCCATTTATATGGATACACCTTAATAAAATGGGAATGGTTGGTGATATTAACTTCCTGTTTGTGGCACATTAGTATATGTGAGGGGAGAAACTTTTCAAGATGGGTGGTGACCATGGCGGCCATTTTGAATTCGGCCATTTTGAATCCAACTTTTGTTTTTTCAATAGCAAGAGGGTCATGTGACACATCAAATTTATTTGGAATTTCACAAGAAAAACAATGGTGTGCTTGGTTTTAACATAACTTTATTCTTTCCTGAGTTATTTACAAGTTTCTGATCACTTATAATATGTGTTCAATGTGCTGCACATTGTGTTGGATTGTCAATGCAACCTTCTTCTCCCACTCTTCACACACTGATAGCAATACCGCAGGAGAAATGTTAGCACAGGCTTCCAGTATCCGTAGTTTCAGGTGTTGCACAACTCGTATCTTCACAGCATAGACAATTGCCTTCAGATGACCCCAAAGATAAAAGTCTAAGGGGGTCAGATCGGGAGACCTTGGGGGCCATTCAACTGGCCCACGACGACCAATCTAATTTCCAGGAAACTGTTCATTTAGGAATGCTCGGACCTGACACCCATAATGTGGTGGTGCACCATCTTGCTGGAACTATGATGTCGGTGATAGGGAATTTCTGGCCATCAAGTCGGCTTTGGTGGAATGGCGGTACCTCCTGGAAGGAGCAGCTCACCCGGTATTGGTTTTTACTGACCATAAAAACCATAAAAAACCATATGCTGTGAAGATACGAGATGTGCAGCACCTGAAACTACGGATACTGGAAGCCTCTGCTAGCATTTCTCCTGCGGTGTTGCTGTCAGTGTGTGAAGAGTGGGAGAAGAGGGTTGCATCGACAATCCAACACAATGGGCAGCACATTGAACACATTTTATAAGTGGTCAGAAACTTGTAAATAACTCATGAAAGAATAAAGTTACATTAAAACCAAGCACACCATTGTTTTTCTTGCAAAATTCCCAATAAGTTTGATGTGTCACATAACCCTCTCCCTATTGAAAAAACAAAAGTTGGATTCAAAATGGCCAACTTCAAAATGGCCGCCATGGTCACCACCCATCTTGAAAAGTTTCCCCCCTCACATATACTAATGTGCCACAAACAGGAAGTTAATATCACCAACCATTCCCATTTTATTAAGGTGTATCCATATAAATGGCCCACCCTGTATACAAATCTCAACATTTAGGGTCCTTGTTTGGCTTGGGAATTAACACAATTAGTGCCTTTCTTAAGGAGTCAGTGAAGATTCCCTTCTCAAAAACATTCATATACAAGGATAAAAATTCTTTATAGGTAACATACCAATCAACTGGATACTCATCTAAAGAGATCCAAATAGATAAATGCATTACTGTGCAAACGTTTTAGGCAGGTGTGAAGAAATGCTGTAAAGTAAGAATGCTTTCAAAAATATATATTTTAATTGTTTATTTTTATCAATTTACAAAATGCAAAGTGAGCAAACAGCAGAAAAATCTAAAACAAAACAACATTTAGTGTAACTGTGCACTTTAACTTCAAACCAGCACACTGGGGCTGATGCAGGGCTGAATTTATAAGAGGGTAAAGGGGGCAACTGCCCCAGGCCCCCCTGACAGAAGGGGTCCCCCTCTATACAAAAATTATATAAAACAATATAAAAAAAAGGATTTATAAAATTATAAAAAAAAATAATAATAAAATATAAAATGTATAATAAAAACATATTTTCATTTATTAACTGTATCTTGGGAAGTAATATTTTGCTGGCCATCATCTATAAAACTCTGAACTGGTATGTTGTATCATTTTCCAAAAATTAATTTTGGTGGCTCAAGCAAACCACAAATAGAGCACTATGACTATGTGTGTGAGGGCATGTGTGACCTCGGAATGATGTTGTGCCGTGCATTTTAAAAATGTGTGACTGTCATTGAGAATGTAAACCAACTCTGTGTATAAGGGACCTTCCCGAACCTGAAGTGACCCGGATCCCCCAAGGTCTAAATCTGACTCTGAGATGAAGTGTCCATACAAACACTACATCCTCAGTGCAGTTAGGCTCTATCCTCACCACTGCATCTGTCTCACAGACGAGGAGTTTTAAAGCTGGGTGGGTAGAAC
>BLSH010244563.1:246305-256732 GCA_018402905.1 Glandirana rugosa
AAAAACCCATGAAAAAATACCTTAAAAGATTCAAAAATACAGAAATAATCACAACTCGCTTGGGCCTGACATTACAAGCCCAGGCATGGCTTGAAAGCCCACAGACCCCGTGCCTGGGTCTGGGCCTGTAATTTTTTTAGCAAGCCCAAGCCAGGCCCCAAGACGATAAAATGAGGTGCACAACTCTTCGACGTCCCGTCGGTTAGTTGTTCGCAAAGTAACCAAACGGGAATCTTCGGTAGTGTCGGTACGGATGATTACCGTACCGACACTAACCGGTCACGTAGTACACTGGGTCGGAGAAATATTCGACCTCAGTGTCACGACGTCAGTGTACGAGGAACCCAAACTGCAGCACTGTGACTCCAGCTTATAAAGAGGCTGGGTCACATGATGCACTGGCCAATCACAGCCATGCCATTAGTAGGCATGGCAGTGATGGCTTCTAAGGGCAAACCAATGAAACGCTTGTTGATTGGCTGCCCTGCAGCTTCTCAACACGTGGAGTAAAATAGCAGAACCCCGGACCGAACCCGAACGATTTTTTTAATGTCCGGGTCTGGGTCCGTGCCCCAGACACCCGAAAGTTCGGTACGGACCCGAACATTACAGTCCGGGTTCGCTCAACACTAATAAAGACATAAAAACTTAGAAAATTCCATAAAAAAGTACCCAAAAAAATGGAAAGACAGTACAAAAAGCTCCAAAATGACCTCTTTATGGAAAGTTTATACCCCACAGTGATCTGATTTTTTTTTGTCACAATTTAGAGGAAGTGAATAAACATTCCAGCATTGAGTGGGATAAAACATGGAGCTTGGTATTGCACATCAGATTCATTAAATGTACAGGTCATTTGCAAATGGAGGAGGCGGTGAAGAGGTTATAGCACAGGTCACATACAGTGGGGGCATGAAGAGAAAGGGGTTAATGTGCAAGATAAGGGTTGTATGGAGTTAATATACAGGTCACATCAGAGGCCAGATGTAGCTGACACATACTGTAGAGGGGAAAGTGACATTATTTTTGGTACTGGATGACATTGATACTAATTTACACTGGTGCTAGCTGTGATCAGGAAACCTTCTTTCTTCTCACATGCTGATTAATGTCTAAGAAGAAATGTGTATGAGGAAAGTGAAAGCTGGCTAATAACCACAGCTATTGTTTACATTCTGTGATGCTATGATTGGTCATGTCATGTGATGCATTGCCAATTTAGTTTTAAAGGACAGTGCGCTCAAAGTACTTTTTTTGTGTGCATGCTAAAAAAAAACAGTGTTTTCAAATGTTGTATTGAAGAATGTGATACTGTGGTTTAGGCATTTAAAGAATATGGAAACCCAACATTTCATATTCCTGATATTTGTCTGCTATACTATGTTCTGCACTTGTATGAAAAAGTACATATTCTTTGTATTGCTTCCTTGCTTCCCTGGTGATCCTGCCAGTCTCTCTGCTTTCCTATTAAAACTGACCACACTAAACAGGAGAGTACAGCGTGGTCGGTTCTCTAGCTGTGTTGGGAACTCAGCCTATTCTTCTCCAATGATCACACTTGTCCTGACATGCTCCTCCTGCACAGCCATTCACTGGGAAGTTTAGCGTGCTGCTGTTTCTCCTCGCCCAAGCTCTCTATGCAGCTGAGGACAGAGGGAATGTGATTACTTATAAAAAATTGGGGAAAAAAGTGCATGTAATGTTTTCATATCTATACACAAATGTTTTGCCCTTCATTTCTATTGTAAACTGAATGGGTTGTTTTACAAGGTGAGGATTTACATACACTTTAAGTTGATTTATACAAACCACACGCACAAACATACACACTAGAAATAGTAAGCTAGTGATAGGGCAGCTGATAGCAATAAGATGTTACTCTTATCATTATTATTCTTTGTAGTAGTACTAATATTAGCAAAACTAGTTGTGCTAATATTATATAACTGTTTGTTGCAATATTAACAAAAAACAATAATATATTTTAAGTTAATGTTTATAGTCTAAAACTTTTCACTTTAATATAATTACTCTACAACATGTAGAAATATTACCTGCAATATTATGTGGCAAGTGAAAAAAAAACAGTCCACTGAAATTGGCTGAATAATTATTTGCCAGGCTAGAGAGAAACAAATGATTCTTTCACTGCGTTCACATCAAAAGAAGTGCCATACGAGTCTAGAGGAAAAGTAACAATGGAAAATGTCACTTAAGGACTTGCACATCTCTTAATTGCTGCAGTTTCTAACCCCTACTTATGTATAGCCAGCAGGGAACATGATTTCCTACTGACTAGATAGAAAGTTCACTGAAGTTTATTATTTTGTCCTATGAAATTGTGTCTTTAGTGTCTCTGTATTGTGTACTTAAGTTGTCTTTATTATTTGATAACAGAGATTTATGACTGTAAAGACTAGCAATATGAAAGCTATTTTCAGGCCTCAGACCCTTAGAAGGAAAGGCTGGTAAATGATGGATTTCAAAAAAAGCAAGAGGTTATATTAAAAAAAAGAAACAGATGACAAACAAGAGCTATGCAAAATTGGGAGCTGCAGGTCAAGAATGGCACAGGACAATGTGACCATAGTCCAAATATGTTGCGTAAAATGACCCTAAAAATTCAAGTGACAAAAAGAGGTGATTTACTAAAGGACAAAAGTGTCAAATTAATTTCTGCAGATCAAAATAAGTTAACTGAGTGGAAGAAAACCAGCTATATGGGCCTAAGGCAATTTCTCTGCTAATTCTGTATAGATTTTGGCAATTACTGCCACTGAAAGCTCCACTCAGATATCAACTGTAACCAAAACAAGTATGTATTCTCGACTTACGAATAAGTGCTGAGGAATTTGTTTTTTGAATCCTTCTTTTCACATACTCCTGTGTTTCTCTTTCTCAATTACAAACCACTTCCACGGTTCACTGTCTATATTCTACATATGCAATATAGAGAATGTGAGCCATGTAGGCAGATGACAATAGAAATTCTACTGTTATTTGCATAAAGGCTGTCAACAGTTTGCACCTTTAAATATTTTATTTCAACTAAATATGTACATCAACAAAAGTTACAAAAAGTGAGCCGCTGCCCCCATCTATAAGTGGTTTATACAGCAAGGAGCATTAGAGGGCAACAAATGACAAAAAATAGCCAAGGAAAAAATCCAAGCTCTACTTACCAACCAGCTTGCGACCAGCCAAATTAACGTGTCCTAAGCCTCATACATACGATCCGATTTTCGGATGACAGAACATCCCTTTTTTGTTGGATGCTTGTCTCATGTTGAAAGTGCAGAGCTTACTAACAATACGAAAATTTTCGTAGGGCCGAACTCAACGTCAGAAGTGATGTAATGTTTTGAATATTTTTGCATCTTTTTTTCGTTTCTGAGCATGCGTAGTCTCGGTCTTACGATTTTTTTCGTACGAAAACCCTACTAACGGAATGAAAATCGGACGTTGCATTGTCGCATGAAAAAAAGATTGTAGCTTGCACATCCAGCTTTTGTCTGACGAAAAATCGAAATCCGCTATCGAAAGGAGCATACTAATGGTAAGCATTTCGGACGACAGGCCATCGAGTGAAAATTCCTGTCTGAAAATATGATCGTGTGTACGACGCTTAAGACCCCATACACACTATTAGATTTTCTGCAGAGTTTTGTCTTTGGATTTACCAAAACCATGTAGTGTAAGGACCTGCCTGATTGCATACAAATTAAAACTCCTAAGGTTTGACGTCATATTATATGTTTTTGGTAAGTCTGAAAACAACAATCTGCAGAAAATCTAATAGTGTATATGGAGTATTACAGTATGCATTAAAGACAGGGGTTTGGTTGCACACACATGCAAATGCACGTGTAAGCTAGAAGCCCCAGTAAGGCACCCTATTACCTCTAGTTCCTGCCTCTAACTTATAAGAGGCTTCACAATGGAAGCACGTGCATTCTGATGAGATAGATGGAGGGCAGATGGGCTAGAAGGAGCCCAACCCTCCTTAAAGGTACAGGGACACACTGAACACCCAGCACATAGCACCATGGCTGCAAAGGTGTCAATGTGTTACCTGACCTATATGAAGCATACAAAAGTGAGCTGCTGCCCCCATCTATAACTGGTCTATGCAGCAAGGAGCATTGGAGGGCAACAAATGACAAAAAAACAGCCAAGGAAAAATCCATGCTCTACTTACCAACCAACTTGCGACCAGCCAAATTAACATGTCTAACAGTATGCATTAAAAATCAACAAAAGTCAGTCAATCAACAAAAGTTAGTTTACTGAATCAGGACCGCCATGACTGTAAAAAAAATAACACATAATCAATCTTTAGTGCAGCCCATGTACAACAATTTTTTAAGGATTCATAATACCTATTTGTGAACTGTACAGTATATAAGAGGTGTAGGTTTAGTAATAGAGTCATCTATATGGTGAGTATATGCTTAGATTAAAGAGGAGATTTGAGATTTCTTGCTCTGAGAACTTCTAGACAAAACAAGCTGGCACCCTAACCTGCATGGTTGGATGTGACCTATAAATTTCATGTAACTTGCTGAAAGGAAAGGGTAATACAATAGACCAGTACACAGTTGATAAAAAACACAGGGTTTGATTTACTAAAACTGCAGGGTGCAAATCTGGTGTAGCTGCGCATGGTAGCCAATCAGCTTCTAACTTCATCTTGCTCAATTAACCACTTCAACACCAAAAAGGATTTACCCCCTTAATGACCAGGCCATTTTTTGAGATACGACACTGCGTCTATTTAACTGACAATTGCGCAGTCCTGCGACATTGTACCCAAGCAAAATTAATGTCTTTTTTCCCCCCACAAATAGAGCTTTCTTTTGGTGGTATTTGATCACCTCTGCGGTTTTTATTTTTTATGCTATAAACAAAAGAAGACTGACAATTATGACTTTACTTTTTGCTATAATACATATCCAAAAATATATTAAAAAAAATGTATTCATCAGTTTAGCCCGATATATATTCTTCTACATATTTTTGGTAAAAAAAAATCACAATACGCGTACATTGCTTGGTTTGCGCAAAAGTTATAGCGTCTACAAAATAGGGGATAGATTTAGTGACTTTACATTTTTGTTTTATTTTTACTATATAAATGCAATGATCAATGTATAAATGACACTGGCAGGGAAGGGGTTAACACTAGGGGGCGATCAAGGGGTTAACTGTGTTCCCTGGGTGTGTTCTAACTGAGGGGGGATGGGCTGCCTGGAACACCACAGAGATCGCTGTTCCCAATCACTGGGAACAGCAGATCTCTGAGATGTCCCCTATTAGAACGGGGATTCACCTTGTTTACATAGGCAAATCCCTGTTCTGCCTCTGTGTACCTCGATGGCGGGTCACCAGTGGACATCAAGTCCATGGGACCAGGGGGCATGCGTGCACGCCCACTGTTTCACATGCATGGACTGCCATACAGGTACGGCAATTTGCGCAATAGAGTCGACCTGCCGCTGTATATATACAGTGGCTGGTCAGCAAGTCGTTAAGCTTTGACAAAAAACTGGAAGCTGATTCTATGCAGAGCTGCACCAGACTTTGCACACTCCAGTTTTAACCACTTAAGGACTACCCTACATACATATCCTGCGGCAGGGTGGCCCTTAAGTGCAAAATCACCTACCTGTACATGATTTCTGTTGTCAGCTCTGAGTCACACACACGCACCGCCGGAGCCGTGTTCCCACTGTGCTTGGACGCAGCTGGGGCCAATCAGTGGGTCCGACAGCTGCGATGGCCGCCGGGACCTGCCAATTGTTTTTTGGAGAGGCAGAACGGCGTTCTGCCTATGTAAACAAGGCAAATCGTCATTCTGTTAGCGAGGAAGAGAGAGATCTTGTGTTCCTGCTAATCAAGAACACAGATGTCTCTCTTCCTCCACTCAGTCTACCCCCCACACAGTTAGAAAGCATTCCCTAGGAGCACACTTAACCCTTTGATCACCCCTGATGATAACTCCTTCCCTGCCAATGTCATTTATACAGTGACAGTGCATTTTTATTTAGCACAGATCACTGTATTGGTAACACTGCTCCTCAAAAAGTGTCACTTAGTCAGATTTGTGCGCCACAATGTTGCAGTCCCATTAAAAATCGCTGATCGCTGCCATTACTAGTAAAAACCAAAAAAAAAAAAAAAAAAGTCCTTAAATATATGCTATAAATTGTAGACGCTATAACTTTTTGGGATTTTTTAATTTTACCAAACACGGGTAGCAGAATACAAATTGGCCTAAATCAAGGAAGAAATGTAATATTTTACATTTTTTTATTGGGTATGTTTTATAGCAGAAAGTAAAAAATATTGTTTTTTTTTTTTCAAAATTGTCGCTCTCTTTTTGTTTATAGCGCAAACAATAAAAACCGTAGAGGAGATCAAATACCATCAAAAGAAAGCTCTATTTGTGGGGAAAAGGGACATTATTTGGGTGTAGTGTCGCATGTACGCACAATTGTCAGTTAAAACAATGCAGTGCTGTATCGCAAAAAAACGGCCTGGTCGGGAAGGGGGTAAAACCTTCCCGAGCTGAAGTGGTTAATTAATTAACCCCAATGTGGTTACCAACAGTGTGAGTGGAGGAATCCTGTTGTCTAACAGACTGGAGTGGAATGAATGTGCTCCAGGGAGAGTATGGGCTCAGTGCAATTAGATTTAATAAGACTGTCAAAACCAATTTTGTACCTACTTAAAGTGATTGTAAAACCGTCCATTCAGCTTAAAATAGAAATGAAAGGCAAAACATTTGTGTATGGATATAAAAAAAAATTAGAAATACCCTTTTTCCTTTTCTATAAGTGATCACATTTCTTCTGTTCTGCATAAGAGCTGGGGGGAGGAGAAGCAGCAGCACACTAATATTCCTAGTGATAGGCTGTGCGGGGTGGGGTTGTCATGACAAGAGTGATCATTGGAGGAGAGCAGGCTGAGTTCCTAGCATAGCTAGAGAACTGACCAGGGTGTGCTCTCCTGCTTAGTGTGGTCAGTTTTTAATGGGAAACCAAGGGGACTGGCAGGAACACCAGGGATTTCATATAAAGGAAGCAATACAAAGAGAACAGGATACTTTCTCATACAAGTACATGGTACAGCAAGCACATATCAGGAATATGACATTTTGGAGTAACAAACACTTTAACCATTTCAGTACAGGATGTTTATACCCCCTTCCTGCCCAGACCAATTTTCAGCTTTCAGCGCTCTCACATTTTGAATGACAATTACTCTCTCATGCTACACTGTACCCAAAATTTTTTTTTTCACATTTCTTTCACACAAATAGAGCTTTCTTTTGGTGGTATTTAAGAACCTCTGGGTTTTTTATTTTTCGCGACATAAGTGAAAAAATGCGAAAACTTAAAAAAAAAAACACTTTTTTTTAGTTTCTGTGATAAAATTTTGCAAATAAGTAATTTTTGTTCATAAATTTGGGCCAAAACCTATACTGCTACCTATCTTTGGTAAAAAATAACCCAATAAGTGTATATTATTTGGTCTGTGTGAAAGTTATAGAGTCTACAAGCTATGGTACCAATCATTGAAAATTGATCACACCTGATGCACTGATGGCCTATATCATTTCTTGAGGCCCTGAAATGTCAGGAAAGTACAAATACCCCCCAAATGACCCCATTTTGAAAAGTAGACATTCCAAGGTATTTAGTAAGAGGCATGGCGAGTTTTTTGAAGTTGTACTTTTTCCCCACAATTCTTGGGAACATTAAGAAATTATTATTATTATTTTTTTTTGCACAAAATTGTCATAACAACAAATTATTTCTCACACACAGCAGATGCATACTTCCAATTACACCCCAAAATACATTCTGCTACTCGCCCCGAGTATGGCGATACCACATATATGAGACTTTTTCACAGCCTGGCCACATAGAGAGGTCCAACATGCAGGGAGCACCGTCATGCATTCTAGGAGCAGAATTTTCACATCTAATTTCCTAACCACCTATTACACTTTTGAAGGCCCTGGAGCACCAGGACAATGGAATTACCCACAAAATGACCCCATTTTGGAAAGAAAACACCCCAACGTATTATCTATGAGGCATTATGAGTCTTTTGAATGGTTCATTTTTTTCCACAAGTCTTCGAAAAACGTGGAAAGAAAATGAAAACGCTTTTATTTTTACACAAAGTGGTCAATTTATAAGATATTTCTAACACATAGCATGCACATAGCAAAAATTACCCCCCAAAATATATTCTGCTACTTGTCCCGAGTATGGCGATACCACATGTGTGAGACTTTTACACAGCCTGGCCACATAGAGAGGTCCAACATGCAGGGAGCACCGTCAGGCATTCTAGGAGCATAAATTTCACATCTAATTTCCTAAAGACCCATCACACTTTTGAAGGCCCTGGAGCACCAGGACAATAGAATTACCCACAAAATGACCCCATTTTGGAAAGCAAACACCCAATGTATAATCTATGAGGCATTATGAGTCTTTTGAATGGTTCATTTTTTTTCACAGCTCGTTACCGCGATTTGTTTACATCACATGACCGGCTGTGATTGACACAGCCGGTCACGTGGTAAAGAGCCAATTCAATTCTATTGGCTCTTTACACTGATCGGAGCCGGGCTTTGCCTGAGGGACAAGCCTCAGCCCCGATCGCCGTGCTGCGCGCCCCCGGGGGCACGCACGAGCGGCATGCACGGAAAGATTGCTGGTGACCGGCTGTGATTGGACACAGCCGGTCACGTGGTAAAGAGCCAATTTTATTGGCTCTTTACCCCGATCGGGGGGGACACGACCCCCTGGCAGACGATAAATCCATGATCGCCGCTCTGCGGTGAGAAGCAGCCGACGTCATATGACCGGATCGATGAGAGGTTCCTGCCAAAGTCATTTCACAATGACTCGGTAAGGAACAGGTTAAGTCTCCACTGAGACTTGCCTATTGCAGCTCATATAGACAAATGCTGTTCTGCACATCAAACATAGGTAAAGAGATTCCAAGAGATTGTAGAGTATGGATGGCAATTCTGTGGTTGAATATGGCCTGCTCTGTTTTTTGTTGCATTTATTTGTGTGCCGCAGGTTCTATTGAAAAGTGTTCTTATGTGTTAGAACAGTGCTATGTTTGAATGCAAAAGCAACTTTTGAAAAGAATGCCCATAAGGCCCTTAAGCCCTCATACACACGGGCGTTTTTTGATGCCTCGTTTTTGGGCGTTTTTTACAGCTCTCCATGCTATTCAATGGCCCCCTAAAAACGGTGACATTTTTGAGCAGTAGAGGGCATCGGTGTTAGTGAGCCGTAACTAGACCAGCGCATTCCAAGGCTGTAGCGTTTTGGCGTTTTTGACGCTAAACAGGCAAAACGCTCACTAACACCGTACCGGCATTAACCGGCATTTTTAGGTTAAAAAATAGCAGAGGAATGTTTTTTTAAAGAAAAATGCCTATTGACGCAGATGCTCACTAACACTCATTAACGCTCACTAACGCCGATGCAAAACGCCAAAAAAACCGCAGATTCTTCCCTGACGTCAGGCCCAATGTTTTGCTAATTTTTTTCATACTCCCGTGTGTATGAGCCCTTAAGAGGAACTGGACTCTAGTAGCTGAGCCCAAAAAAGTAGACAGAGGGCAAAGGACTAGTCACTAGTATTGCCTATGGCCTCCCCTACAGCTGATCTATTCCTTGTTAATTATTTGCCATTAGAGTTGAGCGAACCTCTGGAAGTTCGGGTTCTGCTGGTCCGTCCGAACTTCGGGACAAAGTCCGGGTCCGGACGGAACCCGAACGATCGCACGGACAACGAACCCCATTGAAATCAATGGGGCCCTGAACATTTAGGAACAAAAATGGCTGTAACAAAGTCCTGGAAAGCCCTAGAGGGCTGCAAAAGGAAGTAAAATGGGGGTAAGGGTAGGGCAACTGCCCTACAAAAAAATGGTGACAGGGAAATAACTTTAAATATTTTTAAAAAAATAAAAACATAAAAAAAGCAAAAATGGAGGTGAATGTGGATCATCTTCAAACTGTGTCTGAAAAGTATTAATTAACGGTAGAAGCCATATAACTGTTCTAAAATCATCTTCAAACTAGGGCAAGTGCCCTACAAATAAATGGGGATAGGGAAAATAAATTAAAATCAAGTAAAAAAACGGGAAGGGGGGTGAATGTGGAGTAGGAGCCTAGAGGTTGACTAGGCCGTGACCGTGGCAGTGTAGGTGGAAGTGGCGGTGGTAGAGGAGTAGGAGGAGGTAGCCAACATGGTTTTTTTTTGTATTGAGGCCTATTCAAAAAAAGAAGTATTTGAATGGCTGTGTGAGTCCGGTCTAAATGTTTATTCTGCACAAGGTACAGACAAGTCTTGTGGGATCCATGCCTGATTCATTTTAATAAAGGTTAGCT
>BLSH010244563.1:280739-297082 GCA_018402905.1 Glandirana rugosa
TTCAAGCCGGCTTGGTCTACTTGGGCTTGTAGGTCCAAAGGCGAGTTGAGATGATTATCGGTATGAAAGTTCTTTAAAGGTTATGAATATTAAATTGGTGAATGGTTGGTTCGGACAAAAAACCCAAGCCACCAATGCTCAATTTTTGTACAAAAAAACGACATTTTAATGAATCTTGGGGGTTTGTAATATATAACAAAAAAAAGATTGTGGGATCTCTTATTTTACCGTCAGTAACATTTTAAAATACAGTGTGGCATAAACACGTCGCAAGAAGGTTCGCACGAAAAAAATTTATTTAATTTAAAAAATTTGAAGCATGACATGTTGGGTATCATTTTACTCGGCGTAACATTATCTTTCACAATATGGAAAAAAATGGCCTAACTTTACTGTTTTCTTATTTTTTAACTAAAAAAATTTAATTTATTTAAAAAAAGCACGCTTGGAAGAACGCTGCACAAATACGGTGTGACATAAAATTTTACAATGACTGCCATTTTATTCTCTAGGGTGTTAGAAAAAAAACAATATATAATGTTTGGGGGTTCTAAGTAATTTTACAGCAAAAAAACATGTTTTTAACTCGTAACCACCGAACCCAAAAAACAGGCTTGGTTGGTAAGTGGTTAAATTATAAGTATTGGAAATTTCTTGAAAGTATGGCTATTAGTAGAGTTGAGCGGAAACCTGGATGTTCGGGTTCATCTGGTTCGGCCGAACTTCGCAAAAAAGTTTGGGTTAGAACTTGACCCCGGACCCTGAACCCCATTGAAGTCAATGGTGACCAAAACTTTTGGGCACAAAAATGGCTGTAAAAAAGTCCTGGAAAGGGCTAGAGGGCTGCAAAAGGAAGGAAAATGGGGGGTAAGAGTAGGACAAGTGTCCTGCAAACAAATGTGGATAGGGAAACAACTTAAAATCACATAAAAATGGGAGGAGGAGGTGGATGTGGAGTAGGAGCCTAGAGGTTGACTAGGCGTGACCGTGGCAATGTAGGTGGAAGTGGCGGTGGAGGAGGAGGAGGTAGCCAACACTGTTTTTTGTTTGTTTGTTTTTTTTCTAATTGGGGTAGCCCCCAAAATATTAAGACATATTAAAAAAAACAAGTATACCAATGGCTGTGTGAGGCCGGTCTAAATGTCTATTTTGCACAAGGTACAGACAGGTCTTGTGGGATCCATGCGTGGTTCATTTTAATAAACGTTAGCTTGTCCACGTTGGCTGTGCACAGGCGGCTGCGCTTGTCTGTGATAACGCCCCCTGCCGTGCTAAACACACGTTCAGACAATACACTGGCTGCAGGGCAGGCCAGCACCTCCAAGGCATAAAGGGCAAGCTCAGGCCATGTGCCCAATTTGGAGACCCAGAACTTGAATAGGGCAGACCCATCAGTCAGTACGTGTGGGTGTGTGCACATATACTGTTCCACCGTGTTGCTGAAATGCTGCCTCCTGCTAAGACGTTGCCTATCAGCTGGTGGTGCTGTTTGTTGTGGCGTGCTGCTGACAAAGCTTTTCCACATTTCGGCCATGCTAACCCTGCCTTCTGAGGTGCTGGCAGTGCCACAGCTGCGTTGGTGACCTCTTCCTCCTCCTCCGCCTTCTCCTTGTGCTTCCACTGAGCCCCCTGTGTCTTTTGGGAATGCCCTCAACAGCGCTGGTAGTCGCAGATAATCGGATCACGCTCCAGTCAGGGAATTAAGGACGGCACGTTGTCCTTGTAACGGGATCCAGCAGGGTGGCCACCCAGTAATCAGCACAAGTTACAATGTGAGCAACTCGGCTGTCGTTGAGCAGGCACTGCAGCATGTATTCGGTCATGTGTGCCAGACTGACCAGAGGCAAAGACAAGCTGTCTCTGTGGGAGGTGTATCATCTGTGTCCTCCGTATCCCCCCAGCCATGCTCCAGTGATGCCCACGAGCTGCGTTGGGTTCCACCCTGCTGTGAACACGGTTCCTCCTCCTCCTCCTCCTCATCATCATCTTCTTCTTCCTCCTCATCCTCCAGAACTGTGCCCTGGCTTGAAAATGTTTGACCTGGCCTATGTTGGTGCAGGAACCCACCCTCCGAGCCACTTGGCTCATAAATGACTGGCCTGATAACCGTGGAAAGGACCCCTCTTCCTCCTGTGCCACATCCCGTTCCAACATCGCCCAACGTGTTTTTTCAAGGAGACATAGAAGTGGGACAGTAACACTGAGAACAGCGTCATCGCCACTGGCCATGTTGGTGGAGTACTCGAAACACTGCAATATGGTACACAGGTCTCGCATGGAGGCCCACTCGTTGGTGGTGAAGTGGTGCTGTTCCGCAGAGTGACTGACCCGTGCGTGCTGCAGCTGAAACTCCACTATTGCCTGCTGCTGCTCGCACAGTCTCTCCAGCATGTGCAAGGTGGAGTTCCACCTTGTGGGCACGTCGCATATGAGGCGGTGAGCGGGAAGGCTGAAGTTCCGCTGCAGCGCAGACAGGCGAGCAGCAGCAGGGTGAGAACGCTGAAAGCGCGCACTTTCTGCAGCAGCTCTGACATATCCGGGCAGTTTTTTTGAAATTTCTACACCACCAAATTCAGCACATGCGTCAGGCAAGGGATGTGCATCAAACCGGATTGGCCCAGAGCTGCTACGAGATTTCGCCCATTATCGCAAACCACCAGGCCGGGCTTGAGGCTCAGTGGCAACAGCCACTCATCGGTCTGTTGTTCAATGCCTGTCCACAGCTGCTGCACAGTGTGGGGTTTATCCCCCAAACATATCAGTTTCAAAACAGCCTGCTGTCATTTCCCCCTGGATGTGCTGAAGTTGGTGGAGTAGGTGTTACGCTGAGCGGATGAGGAGGTGGTAGAGGAGGAGGAAGCGCAGTAGGAGGAGGAGGCAACAGGAGGCAAAGAGAAATGCCCTGCAATCCTCGGTGACGGAAGGACATGCGCCAAATGGCTAGCCACCTCAGGCCCACCTGCCACATTTGCCCAGTGTGCAGTTAGCGGGATATAGCGTCCCTGCCTGTGCTTAGTGGTCCACGTATCAGTGATTATGTGGACCTTGCCACAGATGGCGTTGCACAGTGCACACTTGATCTTGTCCCCGACTTGTTTGTGCAGGCAAGGGATGGCTCGCCTGGAAAAGTAGGGGTGGCTGGGAACCATGTACTGTGGGACAGCCACCACCATCAGGTTTTTGAAACTGTCCATGTCCACCAGATGGAATGACAGCATTTCAAAGGCCAGGAATTTTAAAATGCTGGCATTCAGGGCCAGGGATCGCGTGTGGGTGGGGGGGATACTTCCTCTTTCTCTCCAGTGTTTGGGAGATGGGCAGCTGTAAGTTTCCATTGGACCATGTGGAAATGCTTGGGGAAAGTGGCGGACATGGTGGCGTTGCTGTCACATTGTCTGTTTGCTGGGTGGCAGGTGACACTGGCACTGTAGAGGTGGAGGAAGAGGCCGAGGCAGCAGCAGAAGAGGAAGCAGGAGGAGGCCGAGACCTTTCTTGGATTTTGAGGTACTTATTCAACTGCAGCTTGTGCTTTGAATTTAGATGCCTGGTCATGCAGGTTGTGCTCAGGTTTAGAAGATGTATGCCTCGTTTCAGGCTCTCATTGCACAGAGTGCAAACCACTCGTGTCTTGTCGTCAGCACATTGTCTGAAGAACACCTTTGAGCTGCCTTTGGTGTGCTAGGTCCCTGGGTGCGGTGGGTAGTAGCAGGCATACTGTCTAGGGGACGCTCGCTCTGCTTTTGCAACCTGCTTCCTCTTTTGCTGTGCTGGTGCCTCTGTGCGATCACCACCTCTTCCTCCAAACTGCACACGTCACTCGCATGACCTTCATTCCATGTGTGGTCTAGGACCTCATCATCCTCCTCCACATCATCTTCTACCCACCTTTCACCACTGCCCTCCTTGTCAGTCTGCACACTGTGGAAAGCCGCAGCAGTTGGCACCTGTGTTTCGTCATCATCAGAGACGTGCTGCGCTGGTGTTTCCATGTACTCATCCTGCACCAAAAGTGGTTGGGCATCGGTGTACTCAGTGTCTTTCACTTCTGGGGCAGGGCTATGTGGATGGCCTACGGAAAGCACACCAGGAGAGTCATCAAAAAGCATAAGAGACTGTTGCATGACTTGGGGCTCAGACTGCTTGGCTGATTTACAAGGGGCTGAGGTGAAAGACAGATGGCCATGGGGTTCAGGTGCCAACTCTGAGCTTTCATCAAGGGACCGGGTGGGAGACAATGTGAAGGAACTGGAGGCATTGTCAGCCACCCAATCTACTAGCGCCTGTAGTTGTTCTGGCCTCACCATTCGTTGAGCGGCATTCGGGCCTACCATATAACGTTGAAGGTTCTGTCGGCTACTCACACCTGAGGAAGGTGTTTCACTTGTGCATTTAGCTGGCACAAATCGACCATGTCCTCTCCTTGCAACAGGAACTTCACCAACACCACCAACAACAGCAGCACCAGCAGCACTACGACCACATCCCTTATTTGACGCTCTCCTCATTCTGGCCGCAAATGTACTATATATAACAACTATATATATTACAATGTAAATAAAACTGACATAAAAAACACACACATGGGTTGGACTTGATGGACTTGTGTCTTTTTCCAACCTCACTGACTATGTAACTATGTACTATGTAGCACTATTTATTAATACAAAAAAAGAATAATACATGTTTCTTCTTTTTTTGGAAAACAGCAACGTAGACACACTTTTTATTTTTGTACAAGAAATGCACCGCTCACACCAGCAGCAGGAACCTCTCCCTACACCAGTATGATGTGATTTTAGAACAATAATCTGTCCCTCACAGGAGCAGCAGGAACCTCTCCCTGTAGCACTCCGATGAGATAATTTTAGAACAACAATCTGTCCCTCACAGGAGCAGCAGGAACCTCTCCCTGTAGCACAATGATAAGATGATTTTAGAACAATAATCTGTCCCTCACAGGAGCAGCAGGAACCTCTCCCTCTAGCAGTTTGTGGTGATTTTAGAACAATAGTCTGTCCCTCACAGCACCAGCAGGAACCTCTCCCTCCAACAGTATGTGATGATTTTAGAACAATAATCTGTCCCTCACAGCACCAGCAGGAACCTCTCCCTCTATCAGTATGTGATGATTTTAGAACAATAATCTGTCCCTCACAGGAGCAGCGGGAACCTCTCCCTCTAGCAGTTTGTGGTGATTTTAGAACAATAATCTGTCCCTCACAGCACCAGCAGGAACCTCTCCCTCTAGTAGTATGTGATGATTTTAGAACAATAATCTGTCCCTCAGAGCACCAGCAGGAACCTCTCCCTCTAGCACTATGATGCGATAATTTTAGAACAATAATCTGTCTCTCACAGGAGCAGAAGGAACCTCTCCCTGTAGCACTATGATGAGATGATTTTAGAACAATAATCTGTCCCTCACAGGAGCAGCAGGGACCTCTCCCTGTAGCACTATGATGAGATGATTTTAGAACAATAATCTGTCCCTCACAGGAGCAGCAGGAACCTCTCCCTCTAGCAATATGTGATGATTTTAGAACAGTAATCTGTCCCTCACAGCACCAGCAGGAACCTCTCCCTATAGCAGTAGGAGATGATTATAGAACAACAATCTGTCCTTCACAGCACCAGCAGGAACCTCTCCCTATAGCAGTAGGAGATGATTTTAGAACAATAATCTGTCTCTCACAGCACCAGCAGGAACCTCTCCCTATAGCAGTAGGAGATGATTTTAGAACAATAATCTGTCCCTCACAGCACCAGCAGGAACCTCTCCCTATAGCACTAGGAGATGATTTTAGAACAATAATCTGTCATTCACTGCATGAGCAGGAACCTCTCCCTATAGCACTAGGAGATGATTTTAGAACAATAATTTGTCTCTCACAGCACCAGCAGAAACCTCTCCCTATAGCACTAGGAGATGATTTTAGAACAATAATCTGTCCCTCACAGCACAAGCAGGAACCTCTCCCTCTAGCAGTATGTGATGATTTTAGAACAATAATCTGTCCCTCACAGCACCAGCAGGAACCTCTCCCTCTAGCAGTATGTGATGATTTTAGAACAATAACCTGTCCCTCACAGCACCAGAAGGAACCTCTCCCTATAGCAGTAGGAGATGATTTTAGAACAATAATCTGTCCCTCACAACACCAACAGGAACCTCTCTCTATAGCACTAGGAGATGATTTTAGAACAATAATCTGTCATTCACTGCACCAGCAGGAACCTCTCCCTATAGCACTAGGAGATGGTTTTAGAACAATAATCTGTCCCTCGCAGCACCAGCAGGAACCTCTCCCTATAGCACTAGGAGATTATTTTAGAACAATAATCTGTCCCTCACAGCCCCAGCAGGAACCTCTCCTTATAGCAGTAGGAGATTATTTTAGAACAATAATCTTTCCTCACAGCACCAGCAGGAACCTCTCCCTGTAGCAGTAGGATCTGATTTTAGAACAATAATCTGTCCCTCACAGCACCAGCAGGAACCTCTCCCTATAGCACTAGGAGATGATTTTAGAACAATAATCTGTCCCTCACAGCACCAGCAGGAAACACTCCCTATAGCACTAGGAGATGATTTTAGAACAATAATCTGTCCCTCACAGCACCAGCAGGAACCTCTCCCTATAGCACTAGGATATGATTTTAGAACAATAATTTGTCCCTCACAGTACCAGTAGGTATCTCTCCCTATAGCACTAGGAGATGATTTTAGAACAATAATCTGTCCTTCACAGCACCAGCAGGAACCTCTCCATATAGCACTAGGAGATCATTTCAGAACAATCATCTGTCCCTCACAGCACCAGCAGGAACCTCGTCCTATAGCAGTAGGAGATGATTTTAGAACAATAATCTGTCCCTCACAGCACCAGCAGGAACCTCTCCCTTTAGCAGTAGGAGATGATTTTAGAACAATAATGTGTCCCTCACAGCTCCAGCTGGAACCTCTCCCTATAGCACTAGGAGATGATTTTAGAACAATAATCTGTCCCTCACAGCACCAGCAGGAACCCCTCCCTATAGCACTAGGAGATGATTTTAGAACAATAATCTGTCCACATCATCAGTAAACTGTACCTAGTTCAGTATCAGATTGTTTTAGATTGCTACGCTTTCCCCTCACAGCACTGCCAGGAACCCTCCTGTAATACAGGATGAGATGATTTTAGAACAATAATCTGTCCCTCACAGCACCAGTAAACTGTACCTAGTCCAGTATCAGATGGTTTTAGAACACTAAGCTTTCCCCTCACAGCACTGCCAGGAACCTTTCTGTAATACAGGATGAGATGATATTAGATCGGTAATCTGTCCCTCACAGCACTAGTAAACTGTACCTAGTCCAGTATCAGATCGTTTTAGAACGCTAAGCTTTCCTCTCACAGCACCGCCAGGAACCTGTCTGTAATGCAGGATGAGATGATATTAGATCGGTAATCTATCCCTCACAGCACTAGTAAACTCCACCTAGTCCAGTATCAGATGGTTTTAGAAAGCTAAGCTTTCCCCTCACAGCACCGCCAGGAATCTGTCTGTAATGCAGGATGAGATCATATTAGATCTGTAATTTGTCCCTCACAGCACCAGCAGCATGCTCTCCCTACACTAGCCTAAGACGATGTGACACGTGACATATGTGACTCCAGCTCATATAGAGGCTGGGTCACATGATGCACTAGCCTATCACAGCCATGCCATTAGTAGGCATGGCTGCGATGGCTTCTAAGGGCAAATGAGTGAAATGCTTGTTGATTGGCTGCCCTGCAGCTATTCAACAGGCGCCAAAAATAGTCTGGGTCACATGATGCACTGGCCAATCATAGTTATGCCATTAGTAGGCATGGCTGTGATGGCTTCTAAGAGCAAACGAGTAAAACGCTGGTTGATTGGCGGCTCTGCAACTATAGAAAAGGCGAGCAAAATACCTGAATACCGAACCCATACTTTTTTTCAAATGTCCGGGTTCGGGTTTGGGGCATGAACACCCCAAAGTCCGGTACGGACCCAAACTTTACAGTCCGGGTTCGCTCAACTCTAGCTATTAGTGATACATTTAATATTTAAGTTCACTAACAGCCAAACTTTCAAGGAAATTCCAATACCTATAATTTAATAGTTATTAGTTAGTTATTATTTCAAATATTCTTAGTTATTTTCAAATTTTTGGATTTCCGAATTACGGATTTCCGAATTACCGCGATTCGGAAAAACGAAAATTCAGAAAAATTCGGAAATTGAAAGTTAGGAATTCAGAATTTGTCCGAATTGCCGAATTTTGCAGAATTCGGTAAAAATGAAATTCGGAACAAAACGAATTGCACAAGCCTAATCAGGGGTACTGAAAGACTACGTTGATGAGAGCTTACGGAAGGGGTTCATCCATCCATCTACCTCACCGGCTGGCGCAGGCATATTCATCGTGGAAAAGAAAGACCATTCCTTGAGGCCGTGTGTGGACTACAGGGACTTGAACAAAATAACAATAAAGAATCACTATCCCCTTCCTTTAGTTCCTGAACTGTTTCAGAGACTCAAATCAGCATATATTTTCACTAAACTCGATTTGAGGGGAACCTATAACCTGATTCGCATAAGAGAAGGGGATGAATGGATGGCCGCTTTTCGTACTCGGTACGGACACTTTGAATACCTGGTGATGCCCTTCGGCCTTTGCAATGCCCCGGTCACCTTTCAGCATTCTATCAATGACATCTTCAAGGTCTTCCTGGACATTTTTGTTGTCATCTATTTGGATGACATCCTAATCTTCTCTGTGTCCCTGGAGGTGCACCGTGGGCATGTCAAGAGTGTGCTACATCGGCTCCGGAAGCATGGACTCTATGCCAAGGCCGAAAAATGCGACTTTGAGTGGCAGAGAATCCAGTTCCTGGGGCTAACCATCTCCACCAATGGAATTGAGATGGATCCCCAGAAAGTTGCAGCGATACTGGATTGGCCAGCCCCCACAGACAAGAAGGGGATTCAGCGTTTCATGGGCTTTGCCAATTTCTATCGCAAGTTCATTAAGAATTTTTGGCCATTATCCACCCTATCACTCAGCTTACTAAACAAGGCACCTGTTTTTGCTGGACTGAGGATGCACAGGTCGCTTTTGAAACTTTAAAGAGGCGATTTACATTCGCACCTATATTGAAGTAGACGCCTCTGATAGCGCCATCGGGGCCATTCTGTCCCAACGTCAAGACCTCAAAGAGGCAATGCACCCAGTGGCGTATTTCTCGCGGAATCTTTCACCCGCCGAGAGGAACTACGATGTAGGAGATCGAGAGTTGCTGGCAATCAAAGCCGCCCTAGAGGAATGGAGATACTTGGAGCAGCACATCTGATCCTGATCCACACAGATTATAGAAACTTGGAGTATCTGAGATCTGCAAAACGCCTAAAGCCCCGTCTAGCCCGTTGGGCACTTTTCTTTTCAAGATTTACATTCCATATAACTTACAGACCCGGATCAAAGAACACCAAGTCTGATGCATTGTCGCGCATGTTTGAAGATCCAAAAGATATTCCAAACCCGGATACCATTCTGCCAGCTGGTAATTTCTTACTGCTACACCAGTCTACTGACACAATTACAGTCAGCTTCTGCAGGTTCATATAATCCCCCAGGAATCACTATACAATCTAGGGATGGGCTACTATGGAGAGACCAGCAGATCTTTGTACCTGAAGAGACTCGGACTAAGGTGTTGGAGGTGTGCCAGGATCATCCCCTGGCAGGGTCACTTTGGCATCCGTAATACCATTGAGCTGGCACAACGGTCATTCTGGTGGCCTGGCCTGGAGAAGGACTGTCAAGCGTATGTGTATTCATGTACCACCTGCATTCGAAATAAGAACTTGAAGCAAGGCATGGGGATTGCTCAGACCTCTGCCTATACCAGAGAGACCCTGGAAGATAATTTCAATGGATTTTATAGTGGAACTTCCACCCTCCAATCAATGCATCGCCATCTTTGTAGTCGTGGATCGCCGGTCAAAAATGGCTCACTTCGTCCCTTTGAGAGATACACCATCAGCCACAGAGACGGCCAGAGTCTTCATCAAGGAGGTCGTTAGACTCCATGGTGTACCCAAGAATATTGTCTTGGATCGAGGTGTTCAGTTTACCTCCAAGTTTTGGAAGGCCTTATGTGGAACCTTGCAGATCGAACTCGCCTTTTCCTCTGCCTATCATCCCCAGACCAACGGGCAGACTGAGCGCACAAATCAGCCCCTGGAACAGTACATCCGGTGCTTCACCTCCTTTGTTCAAGACAATTGGGCAATGTTGCTGCCCCTGACGGAGTTTGCATACAATAATGCCAGTCATTCAGCTACCCAACAGTTTCCCTTCTTCGCCAACTATGGATTTCCTCCCCCTTTCCTACCTGATCTCATTCCCGAATCCTCTGTTCCGGCAGTTCAGGATACTTTGGATTTTTTCTCTCGCAATAACGTACTGCTACAGGAGACCATTGCTAAGGCTCGGGAGGACAGTAAGAGGTCATTTGATAGGAAGAGAAAAGGGGAACTGACTCTGCAACCAGGAGACCAGGTTTGGTTATCCACAACCAATTTAAGAATGGCATATCCTTCAAAAAAGTTGGCTCCAAGATTCGTCTGAACTTTTCCGGTAAAGAGGAAAATTATTGACGTATCTTTTGAACTGTCCTTGCCAGAATCCTTCAAGATTCGTCCTGTGTTTCAAGTGTCCCTGTTGAAACCTATGGTGCCCGACCCATTCCCTGACCGCTGCTCAAAACCCCCAGCACCTGTTATCATTAACGGAGATGAGGAATTTGAGGTTGAGGCTATCATTGACTGCAGGAGAAGAAGGGGCCAGACACAATACCTGATTAAGTGGAAGGGTTATGGTCCAGAAGAGAATTCCCGGAGGGTGCCCATTGGGAGGGGGCAATGTTAGGATGGCCACGGAACGATCCTATCATTCCGGCGCACGTGCATGAGTACTGGAGCCAGTGTTGCCAACCTCCCGCAGCGTTTTTTTCTGGCAACATTTAAAATTTACTGGCGGAACACATTTTTTACTGGCAACCTGAAAAATAACTGAACTCCTATTAAAAACTAAGACAATTGATATTTAAACACAACATGGAAACACTGACAATACCCATATCAAGTAGTTTGCCCGGTTTACACTTAAAAAGTCAGCACAGCATGAAAAATTATCAGACCCTGATATTTATAAACAGTTGTAAAAATCACAGATTTTTACAAACTGTCAGTAAATTTACTGGCGGATGGCAACACTGACTGGAGCACCGAGACACACGCGCACGTCTGATACGAATGTTGATACGAACCTACTTAAGCTGGGCTTCTGCATTGTCACTTTGCTGTTTGGTCTGCAGCTTCTGCATTCCTGAAACCTGTGTTCCAGTACCTGTTTCTTGTGACCTTGACCCGGATTGTCCTTCACCTCTGCCTGATCGCTGCCCGCCCTGACCTCGGCCTGCCTTGTGACCAGTGTTTGCCTACTCCTTCTGTCTGCTGTTGCCCGAACGTTACCAACCCGGCCTGCCTGATCCTGCTTTACTGCCCAGCCAGTCTGTTCCAGCATCCTGCTCTGCTGTCCAGCCAGTCTGTTCCAGCATCCTCCTTTGCTGTCCAGCCAGTCTATTCCAGCAACCTGCTCTGCTGTCTAGCCAGTCTGTTCCAGCATCCTTCACTGCTGTCCAGCCAGTCTGTTCCCACAACCTGCTCTGCTGTCAAGCCAGCCCTGTTCCAGCAACCTGCTCTGCCGTCCAGCCAGTCTGTTCCAGCATCCTGCTCTGCTGTCCAGCCAGTCTGTTCCAGCAACCTGCTTTGCTGTCCAGCCAGCCTGTTCCAGCATCCTGATCTGCTGACCAACCAGTCTGTTCCAGCAACCTGCTCTGCCGTCCAGCCAATTTGTTCCAGCATCCTGCTCTGCTGTCCAGCTGGTTGATCCAGCTTCCTGCTCCGCTGTTCCCGGGACTGATCAGGCACTCTTACCCCGCCATGCTCCCATGGCTGCTGTATCACACCCAGCAGCCCGCAAGCCAGAGTTGTAGGAGAGGTTTCCCTTTACCTTCTGGCTCACCTCCCAGGTATGTAACAGTGACATTCTATGTGTACATGAGACCCACTTTCAAGCACATAACCCACCAAGACCCACTTTCAATGCACAAACAAAAAAAATTTCCAATACATTCACTGCATGCGCCATTAAAAACTCGTTAAACTTTCAGCTTCAAATATGCATAACGGACCAGGAGGGAAGATACCTAGTTCTGATTTCCAACATCAATGAAGCAGTTTACGCTATTGTCACAGTCTACACGCCAAACACTCACCAGCTTCGATTCATACGCAAACTCCACAAGAAGGTCAGCAAAATTCAAACAGGAGAAACAATCTGGTGCAGAGACTTTAACATCACTGTGGATTCTTTACTAGACTCATCCTCCACATCCCCAAGACACGAACCTTCATTAGGATCTCTCCTACCTTCATTTCAATTGCACAATGTATGGCACTGCCAACACGCCGATGAAAAAGACTACACCTTTTTCTCACCCTGCCATAACACTTATTCTCAAATCAACTTCTTCCTCCTCGACAAATGGACACTTCAGAAAATCTCTGACTCCAATATTCTCCCCATTACATGGTCGGACCATGCGCCAGTAAGTATAACAATCAAAGACAACCCCAGCCCCTCACCCGCATACCTATGGAGAATGAACACTAAGATATTCCAATCCCCTGAGTACCTCCCTATTATTCAGGAAAAGCTTGACTCATTTTTTACACTAAAGGACAACTCAGTAACTGATGCCTCAATACTATGGGCATTACACAAAGCCAACATGAGAGGCATATTTATTAAACTAGGCGCAAGGGATAGGAGATTAAGGAAGCAGCGAATTGACAAACTCGTAATAGATATTCAAACTACTGACATGCTAAGAAAACAGTCTCCACACCCTGACCTTAAATCCAAACTTATCCAACTTCACTTGGAAATCTACTTATTGATAATTATGACAAGCTACAGAAACGCAGCATTATGAAAATATATAGCTCCAGCAATAAAGCAGGGAAGTTCCTTGCACAAGAAATCAAAGGTCAACGTACTAAATCCCACATCCCCTTCCTCCACCACCCCACCACTAAGGAAAAATTAAGGAACTCGCAGGACATTGCAGACATGTTTAGTACCTATT
Organism: Glandirana rugosa; assembly: GCA_018402905.1. Taxonomy (NCBI): domain Eukaryota; kingdom Metazoa; phylum Chordata; class Amphibia; order Anura; family Ranidae; genus Glandirana; species Glandirana rugosa. The sequence continues at coordinate 293,966 of BLSH010244563.1, forward strand.
ATGGTACCCTGTACAATTTAAAAGAGGATGAATCAATACAATAGCCACACCTTACTTTCAAACATTCCTAGACTCAATAAAACTTTCAAATTTAACTGACAAACAACTAGATATCCTACATGCACCTTTCTCTAATCCAGAAATAGAGAGAGCTATTGACGTCCTACCAAATAATAAATCTCCAGGCCCAGGTGGCTTTGTAGGAGACTATTTCAAACAATTTAAACACACTATAAAAAAATTACCTTTGTCAAATTTTCAACGCTGCTGCTTCCTCGGTCTCCTTCCCTAAAGAAATGTTAAATGCATTAATTGTGACATTACTGAAGCCAGGGAAAAAACCTACCACACCCCAAAATTTCCGCCCCATATCCCTATTGAACCCCGATATAAAACTTTATGAAAAAATCATTGCAAACAAACTAACTGATATACTCCCAACCCTAATACATCCGGACCAATCAGGCTTCATCAAGGAACGTCAGACATCCGATGCAACCTGAAGGATGATCAATATTATTCATCACATGGAAAAACAAAGAATGCCTTCTCTGCTCCTCTCTTTGGATCCAGAGTAGGCATTCGACCGAGTGCACTGGCAATACTTAAATATGGCACTTCAAAAATTTGGACATATACCATCAGCTATAATGGCATTGTATTCCGAACCTGCAGCACAATTTTATTGCTCCTCTATGCTCTCTAAAAAGTTCACTATTAGAAACGGCACCAGGGTGGCCTGGACGCAGAGGAGATTAGAAGTGCCTTGGAGGAGCTCCCGACATTTCATCAGCATCCGGATGCATCCGACATCAGGAGGACAGGGTAAGAGGCATCATCCACCACATCTGCCTCCCCGCCCCTGCAGCCACAATTTGAGGCGTATATTCTGCGTATCAGTAGCTCCAGTCCGCGGCAGCAATAAATTGAGGCCCGGCTTTTGCGGCCTACCCGCGGTGGCACATCTACAGCCTCTACAGGGTCCCATCTGCCCTTTAGGGTCCTACTATTCATCAGGACTGGGTCAGTGCCCTCAGAGGGCTCAAGAGAACTGTTTGTTGTGCCACAGGGACTTTTACAATTACTTGGGCCTGTGTTTAACCACATCAGTACCAGGCACGAAAACCCCCTTCCTGTCCAGGCCATTTTTCAGCTTTCAGCACTATCACACTTTGAATGACAATTACTCAGTCATGCAACACGGTACCCATATGAAATTTGCGTCCTTTTTTTCACACAAATAGAGATTTATTTTGGTGGTATTTAATCACTAAGGGGGGGTTTATTTTGTGTGCTATAAATAAAAAAAGATTGAAAATTTTGTGAAAAAATGCCTTTTTCTTTGTTTCGGTCATATAATTTTGCAAATTAGTAATTTTTCTTTGTAAATTTTGGCCAAAATTTATACTGCTACCTATCTTTGGTAAAAATAACCCAAATAAGTGTATATTATTCGGTCCTTGTGTAAATTATAGAGTCTACAAGCTATGGTGCCAATCACTGAAAATTGATCACACCTGATCACACCTGATATACTGACAGCCTATCTCATTTCTTGAGACCCTAACAAGCCAGGAAAGTAAAATACCCCCCAAATGACCCCTTTTTGGAAAGTAGACATTCAAAGGTATTTAGTAAGAGGCATGGTGAATTTTTTGAAGTTGTAATTTTTCCCACAATTCTTTGCAAAATGAAGATTTTTTTTTCTTTTTTTTTTCACAAAATGGTCATTGTAACAGGTTATTTCTCACACACAGCATATGCATACCCCAAATTACACCCCAAAACACATTCTTCTGCTCCTCCTGAGTAAGGCGATATCACATGTCTGAGACTTTTTCACAGCCTGGCCACTTACAGAGGCTCAACATGCAGGGAGCGCTGTCAGATATTCTAGGGACATAATTTACACATCTAATGTCATGACGACCTATCACATTTTTGAAGGCCCTGGAGCACCAGGACAATGGAATTGCCCACAAAATGACCCCATTCTGGAAAGCAAACACCCCAACGAATAATCATTGAGGCATAATGAGTCTTTTGAACGGTTCATTTTTGTTCCAGTAGTTGTTGGAAAATGTGGGAAAAAAATGAAAACGCATTTTTTTTACACAAAGTTGTCCATTTATAAGCTATTTCCAACACATAGCATGTACATAGCAAAAATTACACCCCAAAATACATTCTGCTATTCCTCCGGAGTATGGCAACACCACATGTGTGAGACTTTTACACAGCCTGACCACATACAGAGGCCCAACATTGAACTAGCACCTTCAGGCCTTCTACAAGCATACATTACACATCTCATTTCTCAACCCCCTATTACACTTTTGAAGGTCCTGGAGCACCAGGACAATGGAATTGCCCACAAAATGACCCCATTCTGGAAAGCAAACACCCCAATGAATGATCATTGAGGCATAATGAGTCTTTTGATTGGTTCATTTTTGTTCCAGTAGTTGTTGGAAAATGTGGGAAAAAAATGAAAAAGCATTTTTTTTACACAAAGTTGTCCATTTATAAGCTATTTCCAACACATAGCACGTATATAGCAAAAATTACACCCCAAAATACATTCTGCTATTCCTCCTGAGTATGGCGACACCACATGTGTGAGACTTTTACACAGCCTGACCACATACTGAGGCCCAACATTGAACTAGCACCTTCAGGCGTTCTACAAGCATAAATTACACATCTCATTTCTCAACACCCTATTACACGTTTGAAGGTCCTGGAGCACCAGGACAATGGAATTGCCCACAAAATGACCCCATTCTGGAAAGCAAACACCCCAACGAATAATCATTGAGGCGTAATGAGTCTTTTGAACGGTTCATTTTTGTTCCAGTAGTTGTTGGAAAATGTGGGAAAAAAATGAAAACACATTTTTTTACACAAAGTTGTCCATTTATAAGCTATTTCCAACACATAGCATGTACATAGCAAAAATTACACCCCAAAATACATTATGCTATTCCTCTTGAGTATGGCGACACCACATGTATGAGACTTTTACACAGCCTGACCACATACTGAAGCCCAACATTGAACTAGCACCTTCAGGCGTTCTACAAGCATAAATTACACATCTCATTTCTCAACACCCTA
>BLSH010244563.1:308060-331081 GCA_018402905.1 Glandirana rugosa
TAAATGTCTTGTTATATAAACTGTTTCATGGAGACTGTGGTTCCTTCTACCGGCGGCCGGCTGTGAAGTAGATCACAGCCGATCACAAGGTAACAGCCGCCGGCCGGCGGCTGATACCAGTGTCGGTGACAGGCAGTGCTCCCCAGGAACACCCCGCCACCGACGCGCACCCGCAGCGTGCTCCCGATCGCGCGCATGCGCCGTGCGAACGACGGACGTGCCATTTGTGATCGGCCGTGACTTCGTCACGGCCGATCACATGGTGAACAGCCATAACCAATGGCTGTTCACCCCTGTCGGTGAAGCGGTGTGTCCTGGGGACACGCCGACACCGACAGAGCCGGGATGCGCGCGCCCGATCGCGCGCAATCCTGGCCTAAAGGGAGGACGTCATATGACGTCCACCCGGAACAATAGCAGGTCTGCCCCGCCGTCATTTGAGGTGGTTAAAGAAAGTCCGGCGGCCATCTTCCTTGGTGTCAGAGGTACTTTGTCAAATATATTGTTCTGTAAATGGCTTATAAAATAAGCCGTTAAAGGCCTTGCTAAAAGGACGTCTCTCACTTGATGCGTTACATGCAACCACTCTTAGTGACAGACCCCCTCCCCTTGGGGTCGGCTGGGGCGGGAGGCTGGGGACTGCCGTCACCTGATGGTCTCCTGCTGGCCCTGCCTCACCGTCCCTTATGGGATCACCGCAGTAAAATGCGTGAATTTTCAACAACCCGTGAATTTGCTTTGTATTACTTACATGTTTCACAATGTTTTGTTCCTGAAGCATATTATTTCTCTTGTCTCTCTCCTTACTTTCTCTATCCTACTTCTTTCCCTAATTTCTCTTCTTCCCGGCAGGGCTGGTTGAGTGACCCGTTTGGAAATACACTGCTATCCCCATGGCTAACTTAAGTGTGCTCATATATAATGTAAGAGGGCTAAACGTGGCTGCGAAAAGACATCAGGTCTTGAGGGAGCTAAAAAGAGCCTCCTGCTTTATAGCATTTGTACAGGAAACCCACCTGACTCACACCACTAACGTTAAACTTCTCTCCCCGCATTTTCCTCAATGGTACTATAGTCTTTCGGACACCAATAAGGCCAAGGGAGTTGCCATTGGGTTTAGCAGGTGTGTCTCCTTTCGCCTCACTACAATGGAAGCGGATGATCGTGGTAGATACCGTTTCCTACGTGGGTTCATAGGCAATGTCCCATGTACTCTAGCTAACATCTATTCCCCAAACGTAAACCAACCTGCCTTTTTATCCCAGGTATTGACCAGGTTAGCTGAATTTGCAGAGGGATTGACCATACTAGCTGGAGACATTAATATGCCCCTCTACCCCATTATGGACACCTCGTAGGGCAGGTCCTCGATACCCTTTAAACTCATATCTCATATTAAAAAGAGACTTAATGACTCCCAACTTATAGATATCTGGCGAATACTTCACCCTAAAGTGAGAGACTATTCATATTTTTCTAAAACACATAACACATACTCCCGCATAGATAATATCTTCATAGATCATTTTCATCTTCCACTACTATGCTCGGCCTCCATAGGCATAACAACCTTATCTGACCATGCTCCTGTGACAGCCCGGTTGTCTCTCCCCTCCCTCCCTATACACACGAACAATTGGAAATTGAATGATTCACTGTTATCTAATCCAGTGGATACAGCCCTCATTGCCAAAAAGATAGAGCTATTTTTTAAAGAAAATGTCAAACAGGGATCCCCCCAATCTCTGGTCTGGGAAGCTCATAAAGCCACTATTAGGGGAGTACTCATAGAACTAGGAAAAAAGGGAACACAACACGGAGCTCAGGGACAAGCTGAAACAGGTCACTGACCTGGAACGACAACACAAATTGTCCCTTCATGCTTCACACCTGGCAGAGCTCACTCTGCAATGGGAAGAACTTAGAAATCTTCTACAAGCTGACATGAAGAGGAAATACTACTCGGTGGCCCAAAAAAATGCATGAGTGGGGTAATAAGCCCGGTAAACAACTCGCACGCTCCCTTCACGCCAAGAAAATGGCCAATTTCATATTTAAAATTAAACTTCCGGACGGAGGGATGGCCCACAATTCACAACAAATCGCTGAAGCTTTTAGAGACTTTTATTCAGATCTCTATAACGTAAAGGGTGACTTGGACCATCTCCCCCCCGGAAATAGGCACAAAAAAATGTGTGACTTCCTTGGCAACTCACAAACGCTAACACTACCTTCTGAGGCCCTTAAGGCTCTGGAATCAGATTTTAAATTAGAAGAATTCCAGCTTGCCTTATAATCAATGCCATCGGGGAAAGCCCCCGGGAAAGCCCCCAGTCCAGATGGGTTTACCGCTTCCTATTATAAAAAATTCTGTGAGGTTTTGTTGCCTAGATTAACTAAATACGCCAACTCCATAACTGCATCTTCAGCCCTCCGCCCGGAATCACTCACAGCACACATCAGTGTGTTCTGCCCAAACCTAATAAAGATCCCACGAACTGCGGGAGCTATCGTCCTATTTCATTTTAAATGTGGATATGAAGCTTCTAGCCAAGGTATTGGCGAATAGACTGCTTCCCCTTTTACCTAAATGGGTCTCGGCGGATCAATCAGGCTTCATACCAGGAAGGGAAGCCAGGGACAATGTGTTACATACCCTCTCCTTGATACACTTTGCTCGCAGAAACGCCCAGCCCACCCTTCTCTTGTCTACTGATGCCGAAAAGGCGTTTGATAGGGTGGACTGGACCTATCTTCGCTTGACCCTATGGATAGGATATTCGCAATGTACTCCTGCCCGACAAAGCGGGTCAGGGTGAACGGGGTACTGAGTGAGCCCTTCACATTAGGTCTACTTATTAACAGCAATTATTGAAGTACTTTTGTTTGATTGGAACACTTTTATCCGTTGAAGCGCTACATCACTTTTTGGAGAGAAGCGGGACTGTTTTGAGTCATCCATATATATGGTTCATTTATTGAATACTAGTCACCTAGTGAGATATTTATGAGTTAAGATTATCCAAGTTTACACGTGTGTGTACACGGGCACATTTTTACATGTTATATATTGTATTTAATTCATTTAATTTTGGTATGTTCTTATACGTTTGTTCTTTTATCTTGAATGTAAGCAGCCAATTTTTAGTAGAATCAAATTTATATAGTGGATACTGCTACACTATGGGAGTGTGTTTTCTCTATTCACTTATGTGAGGGGGAAGTCTACACGGCACACTGACTATACGGACCATACAGTGACTGTAAAGGAGAAGGAGGAGGAGTTTGGAGGACGTATTAACAGGTTCCCCACCGCGCGCCGTCTTTTCACGGCGGCAGTCGGGGAGCCCTGCGCGAATCGCCGTAAATAAGCAGCGATCTGCTTTTGGCCACCAGGGGGCGCGCGCCGCACTCCTGGGGAGTGTGCCCGCGGCTCGGGCGGACCTGATGTCCGCCGGCGAGCCGCGATGAGCGGCTACAGGGAAAGAACGGGGAACCGCCGATGTAAACACGGCGGTTCCCCGCCCTGTCAGTGGGGCATGAGAGATCTACTGATCCCTGTCACTGGGATCAGTTAGATCTCTCATGCCCATGTTAGCCCAACCCCCCCACAGTAAGAACATACCCAGGGAACACGATTAACCCCTAGCTCTCCCCCTGCAGGTTAACCCCTTCACTGCCAATGACATTTATACAGTAATCAGTGGATATTTAAATTTCTGATCACTGTATAAATGTCATTGGTCCCAAAAAAGTGTCAAAATGTTCCGACATGTCTGCCCCAATATCGCATTACCACTAAAAATCGCAGATCACCGCCATTACTAGTAAAAAATAAAAAAAAAATAAAAACCCCAGAAATGAATTCTCACCATCCGTAAACGCGGCCACTTTTGCGCAAGCCAATCAATAGACGCCGATTGCAATTTTTTTATCGCAAATATGAGGAATTATATAAATCGGCCAAAAACGGTGAAAAAAAATGTTTTTTTACATTTTTTTTTTGGATGTGAATTTTAGCAAAAAGTAAGAAATTTGGGTTTTTGTGCAAAATGGTCGCTTTTCTTTTGTTTATAGCGGCGATCAGAAATGACGCAGAGGCGATGAAATACCACCAAAAGAAAGCCCTGTTTGTGGGAAAAAAAGCACGCAAATTTAGTTTGGGTACAACGTCGCACGACCGCGCAATTGCCAATTAAAGCGACGCAGCGCCGAATCGCAAAAAGTGCTCTGGTCCTAAAGTGGGAAATTCTTCCTGGGCTGAAGTGGTTAAAGGAAGATCTGTATGTGATATGTGATTCTTATCACAAGGCGCATTTATTGCCTTATTAAGGTGAGAGTTCTGAGAGCACGGGGTGGATAGCAATACCACGGCAGCCCCCCTGGTGGTGTACATGGCTACCCACCAGATCGGCTCCACTAGCAGCACCCAAGGCACGTTTGTGATTTATTTTGAGCACGTTTGATACACTACGCCATCGGTTGGAATTAGGTGGAACTGTCTACTTATTAACAGCAAGTATTTTTACATGTTATATATTGTATATTGTATTTAATTCATTTATTTATGGTATTTACGTTTTTGCACGTATGCACTTTATGAATGGTTCACTGACACGGTTATAATCATTGTTTTTCACTTATGCTGACTGCGCGCTACCCATTTATCCATTTATCCATGGTTGTTTTGATGTAAACACAACAAGTAGGGCAGCAGTCGGTTCCTCATTGATTGAGGATTTATTCTTGAGGTACACATAGCACTTGGGAGAGAAGTAGGGTTTATATACCCGGTTGTTTATTGGTAAGGCTTTTCGGCACAAAAATGGCTGTAAAAAGTCCTGGCAAGTGCTAGAGGGCTGCAAAAGCAAAACCTCTCCCTATAGAACTAGGAGATGATTTTAGAACAATAATCTGTCCCTTACAGCACCAGCAGGAACCTGACCCTATAGGAGTAGGCAATGATTTTAGAACAATAATCTGTCCTTTACAGCACCAGCAGGAACCTGACCCTATATCAGTAGGCGATGATTTTAGAACAATAATCTGTCCCTTACAGCACCAGAAGGAACCTCTCCCTTTAGAACTAGGAGATGATTATAGAACAATAATCTGTCCCTTACAGCACCAGCAGGAACCTGACCCTATAGCAGTAGGCGATGATTTTAGAACAATAATCTGTCCCTTACAGCAACAGCAGGAACCTGACCCTATAGGAGTAGGCGATGATTTTAGAACAATAATCTGTCCCTTACAGCAACAGCAGGAACCTGACCCTATAGAACTAGGATATGATTTTAAAACAATAAACTGTCCCTTACAGCAACAGCAGGAACCTGACCCTATAGGAGTAGGCGATGATTTTAGAACAATAATCTGTCCCTTACAGCAACAGCAGGAACCTGACCCTATAGGAGTAGGCAATGATTTTAGAACAATAATCTGTCCCTTACAGCAACAGCAGGAACCTGACCCTATAGGAGTAGGCGATGATTTTAGAACAATAATCTGTCCCTGAAAGCAGTAGACTCTACCTAGTGCAGAATCAGATTGTTCTGTAATGCAGGATGAGATCTGCAATCTGTCCCTCAAAGCAGTAGTAGTAGTAATCTCTACCTAGTCCAGAATCAGATCATTCTGTAATGCAGGATGAGATCTGCAATCTGTCCCTCAAAGCAGTAGTAGTAATCTCTACCTATTCCAGAATCAGATCGTTCTGTAATGCAGGATGAGATGTTATTATATATACAATCTGTCCCTCACAGCGCCGGCAGCATCCTCTCCCTAGACTAGCCTGAGAGCATGTGACATGCAGCACTACGTGACTCCAGCTTGTACAGAGGCTGGGTCACATGATGCACTGGCCAATCACAGCCATGCCATTAGTAGGCATGGCTGTGATGGCTTCTAAGGGCAAACCAGTGAAACGCTTGTTGATTGGCTGCCCTGCAGCTATTCAACAGGTGGGATCAAGTACCTGAGCCCAGAACCCAAACCCAAACTTTTTTTCAAATGTCCGGGTACGGGTCCGGGTCACGGACACCCCAAACTTCGGTACGGACCCGAAATTTACAGGGTTCGCTCAACTCTACTCAAAATGTATATAGTCCAGAAACAATTAGACAAAATAATGGTGAATAAAGGACCTAGACCAGATGAATTTCATCCATGCTTCCTCAAAGAGCTGAACTCTATGTCAAAGCCATTATTTCCAAATTTTAGAGACTCTTTAACCACTTGCTGCAAAATCATGTTCCTGTATGTCATTTGACTTCAAGTGGTTGCACCGGAGTGATGCGGTGGAGGAACTGCACAGAGTCCTGACCTCAACCCGATAGAATACCTTTGGGAAGAATTAGAGCGGAGACTGCAAGCCAGGCCTTCTCGTCTATATCAGTGCCTTACCTCACAAATGCACCTCTGGAAAAACGGTCAAACATTCCCATAGACACATTCCTAAACCTTGTGGACAGCCTTTCCAGAAGTGTTGAAGCTCTTATAGCTGCAAAGGGTGGGCCAACTCAATATTGAACCCCACAGACTAAGATTGAGATGTCATTAAGGTGTTACTAAACCCAGGACCCTGCATTCACTATATATGCTCTTCCACAGTACACAGAACATGGAAAAGCTATTGTTTTAGTAAATATAAACTGCTAAATACCTTTTTTATCAGCATATCAGTCTTGTGACTTCTATCAGTTCCTGGTAAAGCTTGTAGGAGGAGTTTTCATACTGCACTGAGCTATCCTATCAGGCTGCAGGACCCCTGACCTTCTGTATGGACAGTGCTGATTGGCCTTGTGCTGATCACATGCACTCTCCCAAGAAAAAAAAACTCTCTAGCAATACACACCAAACTGAGCATGTGCAGCCTGACTCCAAAGGCTCTGTTCTATTGAGACATGTTCTGGAGTCAATGGAAGAAGAGGAGGATCCGTGCTTACAGGATCAAACAGCCTTTTTACACAATGTGGGGGATTAACTCCTTAGGTTCCACAGTGAGTATAACAAGCATGCTTTACTGCAAATACACATTGATTTTACTGTTGTGGGTTTAGTAACACTTTAAAGTTAATGTGTGTACAAAGGCAAGCATCCCAATACTTTTGGTAATTAGTTTATATTGTCCTGATTCTGTCCATGTTCTACCAAACACAACAATAAGTATATTCTGAATATTTGGGGAATATTTGAGGATATTGGGGTGGGGTGGTTTATGAAATGTGTGATTTTTGTTTTGAACTGTTAAGGAAGTATTGATAGTTTTAAAAAATTCTTGGATGTGTATCTTAGCAAGCACAGTATACAAGGATACGGGAAATGATTATCTACATGAGCACCCAAACACACACCCACACAGGTTGAACTGGATAGACTATTGTTTTTATTCAACCTTACCAATGATATAAGAAGGCAAAAACTGTATCTTAAGTGGAAAGCCTGGACTGCCATTGTTTTAATCTTGGAATCATCTGAGCTGCGTCTGCCTAATTTTCTTTGTTAGGCAAGGTTATTATCCTGTATTATCACATAGTTAGGCATGGTTATTATCCTGTACTATCACATAGTGGAGGTAGATACTTATCCATCATGCCGTACCAAAAGGGAGACATGTGAAGCATTCTTCATTTAAAGAATTATTTCATACTTGCCTAAAACATTTACACAGTGTATGTATGTATATATATATATATATATATATATATATATAAATATATATATACATACATATATACCATTCTTAGTCTGTAGGGGTCAATAATGAGTTGGCTCACCCTTTGCAGCTATAAGAGCTTCAACTCTTCTGGGAAGGCTGTCCACAAGGTTAGGAGTGTGTCTATGGGAATGTTTGGCCATTCTTCCAGTGCATTTATGAGGTCAGGCACTGATGTGGACAAGAAGGCCTGGCTCACAGTCTCCGCTCAAATTCATTCGAAGGGTGTTATGTTGAGGTCAGGACTCTGTGCAGGCCAGTCAAGTGTCTCAACCCCAAACTCACTTATTCATGTCTTTATAGATCTTGTACACAAGTCGCTCGATTGTGATAGCAATTGATTGGCTGCTTAGCTGCATCAGTTGTTATTACTAGAGAGCCAACCATCGGCTTTAAAAAATGGTACCAGGGCGATCACTCCGGTACAACCACTTGAAGTCAAAGGACGTACAGATACGTGATTTGGCGGCAAGTGGCTAAGAGTCTCTAAAATTTGGAAATAATGGCTTTGACATAAAAGAGTTCAGCTCTTTGAGGAAGCATGGATGAAATTCATCTAGTCTAGGTCCTTTATTCACCATTGTTTTGTCTAATTGTTTCTGGACTATATACATTTTGAGCCATTGTAGGTCATTTGAGGTCGTGATAATATTATCAAGCTTTGGACTTGAATGCCATCCTTTTTTTTTCAAGAAAGCCTGGCTCACAGTCTCCGCTCTATTTCATCCTAAAGCACTCTGTGCAGGCAGTCAAGTTCCTCGATCCCAAACCCACACATCCATGTCTTTATTGACCTTGCTTTGTGCACTGGTCCGAATCATTTGGTGGAGGGGGGATTATGGTGTGGGGTTGTGTTTCAGGGGTTGGGCTTGGCCCCTTAGTTCCATTGAAGGGAACTCTTAAGGCATCAGAATACCAAGACATTTTGGACAATTTCATGCTCCCAACTTTGTGGGAGCAATTTGGGATGGCCCCTTCCTGTTCCAACATGACTGCGCTGCAGTGCACAAACAAGGTCCATAAAGGCATGGATGAGCGAGTTTGGAGTGGAGGAACTTGACTGGCCTGCACAGAGTCCTTATCTCATCCTTTGGGATGAATAAGTGTGGAGACTGTAAGGCAGGCTTTCTCATTCACATCAATGCCTGACCTCACAAATACACTTCTGGAAGAATAGTCAAACATTCCCATAGACGCATTCCTAAAGCTTGTGAATAGCCTTCCCAGAAGAGTTGAAGCTGCAAAGGGAGGACCAACTCAATATTTAACCCTATGGACTAAGACTGGGATGCCATTAAAGTTCATGTGCATGTAAAGGTAGGCGTCTCAAATCAGTGGCGGCTGGTGTTGTTTTTTTTGGGGGGCAAACAACCAACCCCCGGTCAGCCAGTGGCACCGTCCTTGCGGTCTGTTGGGTCATCCGCAGCAACCCCCCTCCCCGGGGGGTTTCGCGGTCAGTCGGTCATCCACAGGCCTTCCATTGGAATCCATGAGTCCGGCACCCTGCATGTAGATTAGGGAGCCGGACGCATGGATGGGGGGGGCTGCCTAATGGATGGCCACCACTGGTCCCAATACTTTTGGTAACACAGTGTATATATACTGTATATTTATTTCTATGTTTTATTTTAATTTTTTTTTCATAAGGATTTATTGGTTGTTCATTTATTGGTTATGATCAGCGCTATTCTGATGATATATTTATATCTCTGAGGTTTGATTTATATATAGCTGCTGAATATTATTATTGTTTTCTACACTTTTACATTGGATTGTTTTTTTTTATTTTAGCGTGAAAGGGTTTATTCACTACAATATTCATGCATCATAAAATTTAGGGTGATTGCAACTGGAGAAGTCAATGATTAGGAAGGATCTGGGTATTCTGGTAGATCATAGAATTCATAACAGCATGCAATGCCAAGCTGCAGTTTCTAAAGCAAGTAACATAATGTCAACCCTGTAAGAAAATGAATCACCTCATCTGGAATATGCTGTTCAATTTTGGCCATCAGTTAACAAAAAAAGATATTGTAGAACTGGAGATAATGCCGCGAGGTACTGAGGATTGGGGGGATGAAAAGGCACTTGACATTGTTGGTCTCTACAGGAAAGTGTATATCAGCGTGTGCATGTTTAATCCTTTTACTGGCATAGAGAAATTAAATTTGCGTTTGGCTGAATCTAAGATGCTAACTGTAGTTCTACCAAAATTCATCATGATCACCAAAGTAGTAGTATAACTGCCTGGATGAGCATTCACCAATATTATTTCTTTTACAAATTTAGACATTTGTATTTTGTGCACTTACATACACATCCTGCCCATTTTGAAGCAAACTACTGAGTCAGCTACTAGATCCTGTGGAAGACATTTCTCACATATCATACTGTAAAGAAACCTGTTCTCCTCTAGTAGCAAATAACTCTCCCATGTCTTTGATGGTCACCCTGAAATGAACAAATTCAGATTACTTTATTTCCTATGAATATACTTATAAAAAGTGATCATATTACTCTTAGCATCCTCCTCTGAACCTGTTTTCCTTTTTTTCACATGTCCTCAAAATTACTAAATGAATTAGAATAGCAAAAGTAATTGCTTGTAATTCTCTGTGGAGTCTTGTAAATCTGACTTACTTGCTTAGCTGCTTTCTGCATATATAATAGCATTAATTATCACACACTGCCACACTGACATTAATTGCTTTGCAAGACAGATAAATGAGCTATGTAAACTATGCAATTCTTTGCATTTATAAATGATTTGAATGACAAGTGTGTATATAATGAACTATATTCACTGTTGTATCATGTAATGAGAACAATAAAATTTCATTGCAGTAAATTAAATGAAATAGTGGTATATAATATAACTAGATTTTTTATGGATTTACTACCAAAGAAAATTCACAAATTATGTTTTGTTTGCCAAATATACCATCTGTTATTCTACTATATCCTTAATTGTTTTACTGTTTTATAACAATAAAAAATACTGTGTATACTGTATATGGCCATGTTTTGCAATTCTTTTTGATGGTTATATGGTACAGTATGTGAAAAATGAAGACAACTAATGTACAGAATCATTGGTCAAGATTGTCTTAATATAGGGATTAAGTGATAAAAGTAACACATATTTTTTATCTTTCATTAATTTTTGCCACACAATATCATTCCCATATTAGATCCAGCACATGGCCAGTTAAGGCAATACTCTGCAATAAGGCACCATTAAGGCAAAATTCCTGGAACTCTAAAAAGTATGAGCGTTGAATTATGCTGTGCTTAAGCCAGAGTCCAGCCAAAACTTTTAATTTCGTTTTTGATTTAGAGAGGAATGATTAGAACCTCTGCCAGGTTTTTATTTTTATTTGTGTCCTTGTTATGGAGACTACTACTTATTTCTTGTTCTCTTGCCACAAGGCATTGAGTGGATGGAAATCTCTTCAACAGAGACACAAGCCACAATAGAAAATCCAATCAGGTTATATTGGTGTCTGTGTTATCTCTGCAGAAATTTCATTTGACTTTCGGTCATGCTAAAATTCTGTGTCTTAAAGTGTGACAGAAAAAAAATTCCCCATTGAGGATACAGTGATTAACACTTGACAGAGTTGGTAACCCTTTCATTACTCGCTTAAAGCTGACAATTGTGGCTGGCAGTGATTTTTAGGGCGTCTCAATAATATTTATTCGGTTTTAAGATATCTAGTTTAAAAATACTCCACTTAAATTTTATTATATTGTTTAAAGTGGTAAAGGCTGAAGGTTTTTTACCTTTATGCATTGTATGCAAATTCTGCAATGTAAATAAATGTTGTGGAGACAACTGCCTAAAACTTTCTCTCAATTTCTATTGCATGCTCAGCCTTTCCCATTACCTTTCCCTATGCTATCCAAAGCAAAAACAAGGTTTGGTCATATACCCATTGTAAACGTATTTTTAAAATACAAGCATCGTGAGTACCTGAATCAGTGTGCTGCTTCTCCTTTTACTTTTCATTCACAATGTGGACTGGGGAAGAGAACTGTAAGTTAAAGTGAGATTGCAGCAGTGAAAAAACAGGTCATCTGTGCACATTTTTACAAGCAGTGTGAGTACCTGAATTTGACTTAGTATTGGCCTTTTTCCAACTACTGTATATCAGAGCTCAGACAGAAGAAAGAAGAATCAGTGTAAGAAATGAATCAAGTGTACTGCAGTGCATTGAGCTTGCTGGTATGTGGAGACAGCAAGATGAGGTAATCCATGTGCTGCTTCTCATTTTACTGTTCATTCACACTGTGGACTGGGGAAGAGAACTGTAAGTTAAAGTGAGATTGCAGCAGTGGAATTTTAGGACAGGCTGGACAGAAATAGAAATCCTAAGACAGATATATTTAGGTTTTGCTTTAAAGTAAAAATTGATACTTCAGCATTTTTTTACACTGGCTAAGATATTTTTTTAATTGTTATTATTTTAATACTCAGATTTCTGTGATTTATCTAGTCCAATGCTACTGAAACTGTAAGTGAACTATTTAGCGGCTGTCCCACCAATACAATTAAATGAGCAAAAGTGGTAACAGGTCATACACTTGATTGTAAGATATGCCAATTTTAAAATAATTTGTGTACCCAAATGAATGATTTTGTTCTGTTTGGAGATCTTTTGAATTACAGAGTTGTCCTTATAAAACAAATATATGTTTTGCTTCTCTTGTGTAAGTTAGATTATACACATGGGAAGCAAAGAGTTTTGCTATAAATCATCAAGTAAAATAAAAACTCTATAAAAGCAGCTGTGTGTACCATACAGTAAAATTACTTGGCTTTTGGAAGTGTT
Source organism: Glandirana rugosa (assembly GCA_018402905.1). Classification (NCBI taxonomy): domain Eukaryota; kingdom Metazoa; phylum Chordata; class Amphibia; order Anura; family Ranidae; genus Glandirana; species Glandirana rugosa. The sequence goes on from BLSH010244563.1 coordinate 320,610, forward strand.
TGAAAATAGCCAACTGGCCCACACTGTTCCTGTGTTTTCTGATTTATTTAATTCTTCAAGCTGGAATGTTGAACAGAACTTTTTATTAGCATTTATCAACTCTATTATTTAATTCATTATTAACATCTTATCTTAAAGCTGAACTGAGGATAATTTCAAAACTACCCTTGCAATGAGGATCCACTGCACTACAAAGAGTTAAATGCTAATTTCTGTCTAAGGTACCTTCAAAAAGCAGTTTTACTTACCTTATCTCCTGTTCTCCTTGGAAGCCAGCACACTTCCCTTCTTTTCGATGCTGCGGGTAGGGGTGGGCCCTCAGCATCCATACTTGCAATGCAGGATTGCTGATTCTGCATTGTACAAGATGACATCAAAGTGCCTGTAACCGTGGTGGGGGGGGGGGGTGTGGCGCCAGACGCTTTCTGGAGAGGCTCCGGGAACAAAGCCACCATGCAGGGGAATCCGGACCTCCAAAGGGTCGGTGAGACAGACAAACCCCACAGCTATCTCGCCCACACATCAGGAATCACCCCGAGCCCAAAAACGAGGACCGATACCCTTATAACCGGACACAGAGAGGGCTGACACTTTTCCCTCACAGAGGGGTGGCCGCCATCTTAGCAGGCCTCACTTCACAACAGCCGAGCATCGGACTAATCGCGGTCCATTGCCGGAGGAATCCCCATCCCCAGCAGCTGACAAGACGCTCCCCTGATCCCCAAAACACCCGCGGACTCTAGGCTCACACGGGACCGACAGGCAACAACAGCCGGAGCGCACCCGCACCGCGATCAGGCCGCGGTTCCATCCGGTGCCGCTCCTGCTCCGTTACCCGCAGTTTCGGGCACACATCACCTCAAGGGGGTCAGAAGTGGGGACACCGCAGGACCGAGTGGAGCCCCCACCCCATAAAAAACAAACAAAAAAAAAACCCCGAACCCACACATACGCAAGGCCGAGGCCTCACAGAGGCCTAGTACATTACAGCCCGGCGGCCATATTGGGACTCCCCAGGAAAACGCCATTCACACCATTCGTGAGGCCCACGTCAATATATGATTATAATGCAGAAGGCAGTTCAACTACCACAAAGACCAGGAGAACAGGCGCAGCCTGCTGTCAAAGAAGCTGCTGGGGCCTACTAGTTATTCGATCGGCGGCCATATTGGGACTCCCTTTCACTATAAAGCCTCCTCAGATCATAACCGAGGCCTACTGGGCCCTCAGCAGCAGTTATAACAGACTGTTTATGGTTACAACAGAACCCCTACTCCTTGCACTCTGGAGCCATTAGGAATGACGGCCTAGAGCTTACAGCCTGCAGCAAGGGGAAGTACCAGAGCGACCAAAGCCCACAAAGAATATTTCCCACTTCATACTATAAACATGTCCAGAAAAAGAATGGGAGACCATAAAAACCAAAAGCTAACCTCACTATTCTTCAAACCAATTCCACCTACAAGAGAAGATCAGTCAGGGAGACAAACAAGCAAAGCCTATACAGACCTTCCAGATGAATTTACAGATGACACACCACCCTCAGATTCCTCAACATGTCTTACAAACCTCACAGGGGAAAATCCTATCACAGGGAGCCCAGCTAAAGCAAGAATGCGCTTAGACACAACGTTAATGCCTGCACAAACAACAGACCAGGCAACTCTCACCTTAGGCACCAACACCGTACTGAACTCCTCCATGGCAGCCTTTTCAACCATGGGACAGCCAGTCCTAGACACAACACTTAAAGATATGCTCATATCTTTACAAGCCTCGTTATTGTCGGATCTATCCTCCATTTTCCAGAAAATCTTGGCTGACGTCATTCACGTGACCAACAGAGTTTCCTGCATAGAAAATGGAGTTGAAGCATGCGTCTCCACTGTAAACGACATAATTGACACGATAAATGATGTGAAAGAGGAACAAACATGGATGAGAGCAAAAATCGCTGCTTTAGAGGACAGATCACGTCATAATAATGTCAAATTACGCGGGGTGCCGGAGTCAATACAACCACAAGACCTGCAAAAATACGCTAAAGAACTCATGCGCATAATTCTGCCCGAAGCTTCTCCCAGAGACACTATAATTGACCGTATCCACAGGATTGCAAAACCGCCACACCTTTCAGCCTCTGTCCCAAGGGACGTGCTGATGAGAGTCCATTTCTTTCAAACGAAGGAAAAACTAATAGCCAGAGTGAGGAAAACACTCCACCCACCTACATACCCAGACCTCTCTAAGTATACTCTTCAACTCCGCAGGGACCTAAATCCTATCACAAAAGGTCTACACAATTATAAAATACAATTCAAATTGATCTATCCAGCCACCCTGTCAATCACGAAAGAAGACACTACATACAGACTTGATAACCTCAAGGAAGGCCTCCAACTCTTACACAAATGGGAATATTACTAGACCCCCCGATGGATTCACCTCCACATCAACCTCCACTTGGAATCCCTAAACCGCAACGCTTCAAAGGGAAAAGAACCACTTGATACACATTAAGCTTGCCAAGATGGGCACAAATCTTGCAAATCTATCCTTCCCCAAGCTGTGGCTATCTTTCACCACGCGCACCTGCTTAAAAACTGTATACCCCCCAGCGGTGAAGTTGTATCTCACATTCACACCACCGCGATTCAACTCTCATAAAGTTGTACTTGTTAATAAGTTCTCTACTAACTGTTTTTTTTTTTACCAGTGGCGACACTCCAAGAACCTGACTCGACCACATACCGAAACTACATTGGATCTTACACAGGATAAGCAGACGACTGACTCAATATACCTATTAAACGAACCAGGGAACTGTAAGTGTTGTTATATCTAACACTCTCACACCTATATACACCATGCCTCTACATATTCTCTCGATCAACGCCCATGGTCTCAACCACCCAGCAAAAAGTAAATCTCTCTGGCACACAGCTCAAGAAAAACTTAGCGATATACTATGTGTTCAGGGGACCCACTTTAAAAGCACATCAGCACCTAAATGCTCCAACAAGAATTTTCCTCATATTTACACAGCATCATTTTTTGAAAAGAAAAGAGGAGTGCTTATTGCAATAAAGAACACTGTAACCTTTTCTTTACACAAAGAGATCGCTGACCCCAAAGGTCGCTTCCTCATACTGGTTCGTACCATAAACAGGAAACAATATACCCTTATCAACGTATATGCACCAAACTACAAACAAATCAAATTCCTGCACAAAGTACTGCGCATCGCGCAACCAATACGACAGGGGAACTTGCTACTCTGCGGAGACTTCAGTACCACAGCGGACATACATCTGGACTCCACTAGTGCAGCTAAAAGGAGGGGCTCCCCTTTAAAGAGCTTTCTGCACGTCCATGAGTTGTATGATGTATGGCGCTGTCACCATGCATCAGAAAAGGACTTCACTTTTTTTTCAACACCTCATAGAATATACTCTTGAATAGACATGTTCATTGCTGATAAATGGCCATTACAGAACATCACAGATTCAGCGATCCACACCATGACATGGTCAGACCACGCCCCAATCTCAATTACGATTAATGACACTTTGCAACAGGGCAGGAAGCTCATCTGGAGAGCTAACAACTATATCTTACAAAACACAGAACTTTGAGACTTAAAGCATCCTTTTATTCCACGTCCAACAAGGCAGGAAAAGCACTAGCCAACCGACTGAAAGGATTTAGAAGTAAATCAAACATAGAATATATACATCACCCACACACCAAAAAAAGACTTACAAACCCACAAGACATCGCTGATGCATTTAGTGTGTACTACAGCGACCTCTACAATTTAAATCATGATCCCATGACTGCACAACCATCCCTCAACGATATAACTAAATTCCTAGACCTAGTTAAACTCCCTAAACTTAACGACAAGCAACTTGACTCCCTGAATACACCATTTACAGAGTATGAAATCCTTGACACCATAAAATTGCTTCCACCCACAAAGCACCAGGGCCTGACGGCTTGACGGGGGAATACTACAAACAATTTCATCCACACTTACTAAAGAGTATGATTGCAATGTTTAATGACGCTGCCTCCTCTTCAAAGTTTCCACCAGAAAATTTACAAGCCCTGATAATCACGTTGCCGAAACCAGGGAAGGAGCCGAATGAAACTCAAGACTTCCGCCCAATCTCTTTATTGAACTTAGATCTCAAAATTTACGCCAAAACTATAGCTACTAGACTAAACAACATAATGCCCTCTCTGATACACCCCGACCAAACTGGTTTCACCAAAGGTAGACAAGCGGCTGACGCCACCAGACGTCTGATTAATGTGATGCATCATGCAGAGCTTAGCAGGACGCCTTCTCTGCTCCTTTCACTGGACGCAGAGAAGGCGTTTGATAGAGTCCACTGGACATCTCAGATTGGTTCCAACCCCAACCCAACAAAATGTGGAGCAAAATAGAAACCTTATACATACCCCACTCACACTTGAAAGATTGGATACTGAGTATACCACTAGGAGCCACCACCCCAACGGCAGCGCCGCCAACTATCATTGCCACTGCACACTCATGGAAGAAACAGATAGGGAACTAAAATTCCCACTAGGGATACTTGAACAGGTTACCATAGACCTGAATCTTACCCAGTGGAGGTCGAAAGGGATAGCACACATCGATGACCTCAAAACCAACAACCACATGAAACCATTCCCAAAGCTACAAACTGACTACAACATTCCACACACAGAACTATTCACGTATCGCATAGTATACAACTGCCTCAAAGCAGTAGAACCTAATCTATACTCAATGCCCCAAAACATCTGGAACTTCTTCAATTCTCCATTACACCAATGCAAAGGCATATCTGAAATATATAACAGTATACTTCAGAAGCGACTGTTTTCCAAACACAGAGCCCACACACAATAGGAACAAGACTTGGGAAGTTGCTATACGGACATACAATGGCGTAACGCATTGAAGTCTACCTTCAGAGCGACCCAATGCTCAACCCTCTGGGAACTCACATACAAAATGTCCCTTAGATGGTATCTCACACCAGTGAAGTTAGCATCGTTCGACCACAAAAACAACAACACCTGTTGGAGATGTCACTCAGAAGCAGGCGATATCGCACATATATTTTGGAAATGCAAAGCCTTCCACACCTACTGGGAAGAAGCATTTCAATTAATCCACTAAATAATAGGCATTCCCATAGTGGCGACACCAGAATTGGGCATCCTGAATATATCCATAGATAACATTCCCCACCAATACAGACATGTAGTGACTCATATTCTACTGGCAGCCAGGCTGAACATAACGAGACTGTGGAAGAATGCACAACCTCCTAGGACAGTGGACACGATAAACATAACAAACACTCACTGTAGCTACGAGATAATTCATGCATCTAGCCAAGGCAAACTGGGTAAAGCATCCAACTCGTGGGCACCGTGGCATTCATGGATAAACACCCATTTACAACGTTATGTTGGCACATTATCGCAAACATAATTTTTCTTTATATGAACAGTCGGATGGTTATAACACAGGGGGCCATCCCTCCAGGACACAAATATGTTCCCAATGGGGTGTCCTGTAGGGATGGCTAGCTAATTCCAGTCTAGAACATGAACAAACTATTCCACTCACTACTTTCCCAAACAAATTGTCGCTGCTGGTAACAGGTTATCGTTTAAAAGTAGGAACTTACTATTTGTTATTATTTGTTACCCTCCTTCATAATGAAAGGAAGCGCGGGTTGGGCGACCTTGCTGGTGGCAACAAGTAATCCGAAATTATTTTAGCTCCCTTACAAATGTGGACTTTGTATGATAAAATAAAGGCAATCACGACACCATCCACCCCTCTCTTTAACTACTAGATCTGACAAAAATGTCCCTAATCAGGATTCCAGTTTCACTACCTGGAAACGCTAACAGACCTTATGAGCCAGTCACCAGCGCACATGCCACCTGCGGGGTCGCCCGACACGCCAGTTGTCATTTTTTTATATGATGTTTTATTTGTTACATTGAACTTGATCGTATCAATGATCTAGTATTCATGTTATTCATTGTAATACAAAGAAAATTATAATAAAAACTATTGAAACACAAAGTGCCTGTAACCAATGGAGGGCCAAAAAGAAGTGACTTTGCGGGATGGACATTTATGAAAATGCACATACTGTACATATAAAAACATATGTGTCAGGTACAATTACATACAAAAATGGCAGTTTTGCTACAAATATTAGGTCTTGTCATGCATTCCAAAGTGAGAACAGTAAATCTTGGGCCATTATTCATAGTTAGCCATTGACCTTCATGGGCTTTTAAGGAAAACCAATGTGAAAAGCAATTAAAGCTTCCTGCTTACAGTTGTAGGCAGAGTTTGCTTGTTGCATAGCCTTGGTCACATGGGCAGGAGGTGATCATAGGACACTGCAGCCGCTGCCAGGTCTGCCCTACTGCTGTAAAATACATTTTGGAAAACTGTGCTAACTTAAAATCTGCTATGTTAACATTTTCAGTATGATCAATGCTAGTACATCTGATAGTAAAGGTGCCTTATCTCTACAATGCAGTTTTGGTGGATCACTGCAAAAAGCAAGCAAAATCCTTTCTTGTATTAAAAGAGGCATGGACTGCAGTGAGAGAGATATCATTGTGCCCCTGTACAAATCATTAGTAATACCTCATCTGGAATATGCAGTTCAGTTTTGGGCACCAATTCTCAAAAAGGATATTGGAGAACTGGAGAAAGTGCAGAGAAGGGCAACCAGACAGATAAGAGGCATTGAGGAACTCAGCAATGAGGAACAATTAGCTGAATTGAAAGTATTCTCTCTTGAGAAGAGGAGATAAGGAGGGATATGATCAACATGTATTAATACATAACTGGTCCATATTGTTAACTTGGTGTTGAGTTATTCACTTTAAGGTCATCACAGAGGACAAGGGGGCACTCTTTACGTCTGGAGGAAAAGAGATTTAATCTCCAAATACAGAAAGATTTCTTCATAGTAAGAGCTGTGAAAATGTGGAATAGACTCCCTCAAGAGCTGGTTCTGGCCAGCTCAGTAGATTGTTTTTTTAAAAAAAAGGCCTGTATTCTTTCCTAGATACACATTATATAACTGGATACTAATATGTATAGTGTGACATTATGAAAGGCGAGGTGATAGATGGACGATATGTGTCACCTCACATGCGTTCATTTGCAGTAAACTAAGGGAAGATCCAGTCCAGGTGTTACCAGCCACCTTAGCAGGGTTGGTTCCGGACCAGAATTTGTGGTCCACTTGTGTCCACCAACAGGTAGTATAAATAAGCAGGAGTAGAGCAAAGGTTTGCTCTTGCCTGGGACTCAGGAAGCCAAAAACCTGAGAGAGCTGAACTGGAGTTTTGCTTTGTGACTCAAACAAAAGATTTTCATTATCTTTGTTTTGTGGGAGACTGGGAGAAGCCCTTCACCTCTGAGTTAGGAAACCTGGAAATGTTTAGTAAGAGCCTGGATGGCAAGGATTTTCTTTCTATTTTATTTGTTTGATTTTTCATGCAACCTTTTAAATAAAACTGGCTACAAGTCAACTTTTAAGAAAAACCTGCCATTTGGACTACTTTTTTCTCAGGGAAGGTGATCCCCACTGAGCTAACCCCCCACATATAGTGGATTTTCGTCAGGCATCTTCCTGAACAAGTGGAAAGATGGAGGATGTGTTAAAAGCCCTGCTGCAGGCCACTGCAACCCAGCAGGAACCCAATCGTCAGCAACAGGAAACCAATTGCCAAGTTGCAGAGGCCACTGCAGCAGAGCGGGAGCCAAATCGCCAGCAGCTGGAGGCGAATCGCCAGGACATTGCAGCCCAGCAGGAGATGAAACATCAGTTTGCGGAGGCCCTGGTGGAGTTAAAGAAGGGGTCCAAAATGGTGTGTGCCAGCTATTATCTGCAGAAGATGACACCTGCAGATGATGTGGAAGCTTACCTAGCAACTTTTGAAAGAGTTGCTATTCGAAAAGGATGGCAAAAAGAGCAATGGGCAGGACTGCTAGCACCCTTTCTGACAGGAGAACCCCAAAAGGTCTATTATGACCTGCAACCAAATGCTGCCTAGGATTATGACACACTGAAAGCTGAGATGTTTGCATGCCTGGGTGTCACAATTGCAGTCCGGGCCCAACGGGTGCATCGGTGGTCATACGGTACTGACAAGCCACCCCACTCCCAAATATTTGACTTAATACACCTCACGAGAAGTGGCTGCAGCTAGAGACTTTTCCAGGTGCTAAGATTATGGATTGTGTGGTCATGGACCCTTTAGTTACCTGTGCTCCCTGCCACTTTGAGGAAGTGGGTCAGACATGGGGACCCTAAGACTGCAAACCAGCTGGTGGACCTGGTGGGGAGATATACAGCTGCTGAAAACTCATCCGTGCCCCACTCCAATGTCTCTAGGGGTGAAAAACCGCCTGAAAGATCTGGTAAGACTGTTCCAAGGTTCAAGGGCATGGGGAAAAATTACAAGACTATTGACACAGATAATGAGACTATGGGCTCAGGACCTGGAGACTGGCCAACTAGGTCAGGAAGGTCTCTGAGGCCATTTGGAGGACTGGATACAGAACACATAAAAATGTTTTCACTGCCATGCGTTAGGTTATATTGCTGCTAACTGTTCCCTAAATAATGAACCAAAGCAATGTGATAATGCTTACTTGAAAAAATGCATGTCTCTTTTTGCATAGGGGACATGTACTGCATCATGTCAGGGACACATGGAAAAACAAATGTGTGTGATTTCAGTTGATGGAAAGCAAGTCACTGCTCTGCTAGATTCTGGTAGTGTTGACATTAGTCAAAGGTGATTTTGTAAATCCTGCAAAGTTACACCCTAGCACTATTGGGGTTATTTGCATACATGGTGACACACGTGACTATCAGACTGCAGAGGTTGAGTTTGATACCCCTTCGGGCACTGTGACACATTCAGTGAGGGTGGTACCCTTACTACTTCATGAAGTCCTAGTGGGGAGAGATTTTCCACACTTTTGGAGTTCATGTGAAAATAAAAGGAGCTCCCTCTGCTGAGGAAACACCGGAACTCACTCCGGAACCTTTTTATTGCAAAATTGAAAGGGAAACTGTTGGTGTGTCCAACAGAGGGGTAGAACCTTTTCCTTTTTCTGTAATGGCTGGGGAGAAGGAGGAGCTGGCTTCCAGCCCCCAGCTTGAGGATAATGAACATCTCTGACTCTAATAATGAGAATGTACAGAATTTGGTGCCTGACTTAGAAGTCAGGAAAGATGATTTTTGTATGGAACAATTAAGGGACTCCACTCATTAGAGCCAGAGAAAACATTAAAATGATTGATGGCAAACCTGATGAAACCCAATGTAGGGGTGTCTTTTCCCTACATTGCTCTTAAAAATTATAACCCTATCGCTGGATTGTGTTAGATTTGGCCCATGGTCATATAATGGGTGGACATCTGGGTATATAGAAAACTAAGGAGCGAATAACCCAGAGATTTTTTTGGCCTGGGTTATATGCAGATGTCAAAGAATATTGTGAGTCGTGCCCAGAGTGTCAGTATTCTGCACCATCACCCCATTTCCGCAGTCCGCTGGTACCATAACCGATAACTGAAGTGCCTTTTGAAAGAATTGGCATGGATCTGGTGGGACCAGTAGTAAAGTCTGCCCAGGGCCATCAGCACATACTGATAATACTTGACTATGCCACACAGTATACTGAAACCATTCCCTTGTGTAATACATCAGCTAAGGCTATGCCAAAGAGCTTGTCCAGGTATTTAGTCATGTGGGTATTGCAAAAGGGGTAATAACCGATCAAGCGCACCATTTACTGTATGTCCAGAGTCACTTAAAGTGGTTGTATACTCTCCTATCATTTTCAGCTAAGGAAGCTGACATCTTAGCCTCTGTTTAATCTGCAACTGACTTGATGCTGCACATGTGATCCATTATGACACCACCCATTGGATGGTTTGCTAGTTTGGTTGAGAGTAGTGTTGAGCGAACCCGGACTGTAACGTTCGGGTCCGTACCGAACTTTCGGGTGTCCGTGGCACGGACCCGGACATTTCAAAAATCGTTCGGGTTCGGTCCGGGGTTCTGCTATTTTACTCCACGTGTTGAGAAGCTGCAGGGCAGCCAATCAACAAGCGTTTCACTGGTTTGCCCTTAGAAGCCATCACAGCCATGCCTACTAATGGCATGGCTGTGATTGGCCAGTGCATCATGTGACCCAGCCTCTTTATAAGCTGGAGTCACAGTGCTGCAGTCACATGCTCCTTGGGTTAGTGTAGGGAAAGGAAGCTGAAAGCTTGAGGGACAGATTTGAGACATTTTAAGACCTGATCCTGCATCCTGAGATAGATTACTTTACTACTGCTGTCTGTGCTGTTGCTCTGAGGACAGATAGCAGAAATTAGAGATTTTAC
>BLSH010244563.1:379669-391467 GCA_018402905.1 Glandirana rugosa
TTGTAAATGTGACAATATGTTCGACATGTGAGTTATGGAATGTAACATTTTTTCACATTAAAGAAGTCACAATAGTGTACTTTTCTATATTATTTTATAAATGTTTTTACACTCCCCACATCAGTGAAAACACTCTATGACAACCACCAATTGAAGGTAGTCCTTGATACAAATAATTAAATAATTAATCATAAAAAATAAAAACACAGTGAAACCTTATCCCCACAGGTTTCACAAGAAGAAAAAAAATTAACATAACCTAAATACTACAACTAAGTGTATAGAGTAAATAAAAACTATTGTAATACTAGGCATAACCTTATGTACATTTTACCTGCGATGTCTTCTCCAGAGGATCGGATGGAGAGGGATGAAGGATGGTGGTGAGCGGAGCTCCTCTGTTCCACGTCCGCTCTCAAGCCGCGCCAGGCCACGCCCCCCTAGTTACATGTATTCCAATACGGATCATAATGTTATCAAAAATAAATGAGATATGTGAATCAACATCATAAATCCAATACAATTAAAAAAAAGAAGAACACTTTGGACACCCCTATTCCAAAGTGACACAAAAATAAAAAATACTAATTAATAAATTAATAAACATAGTTCCTGATGGAAGTTAACCACCAACAGTATCTCACAAAAGTGACTACACCCCTCACATTTTTGTAAATATTTTATTATATCTTTTCATGTGATAACACTGAAGAAATTACACTTTTTTACAATGTAAGGTATTGAGTGTACAGCTTGTATAACAGTGTAAATGTTTGCTGTCCCCTCAAAATAACTCAACACACAGCCATTAATGTCTAAACCGCTGGCAACAAAAGTGAGTACACCTCTAAGTGAAAATGTCCAAATTGGGCACAATTAGGCATTTTTCCTCCCCAGTGTCATGTGACTCGTTAGAGTTACACGGTCTCAGGTGTAAATGGGGAGCAGCTGTGTAAAATTTTATGTTATTGCTCTTACTCTCTCATACTGGTCACTGGAAGCTCAACATGGCACCTCATGGCAAAGAACTCTCTGAGGATCTGAAAAAAGGAATTGTTGCTCTACAAAAAAATGGCCTAGGCTATAAGAAGATAGCCAAGACCCTGAAACTGAGCTGCAGCATGGTAGCCAAGACCATACAGTGGTTTAACAGGACAGGTTCCACTCAGAACAGGCCTCACCATGGTCGACCAGAAGTTGAGTGCATGTGCTTAGTGTCATGTCCAGAGGTTGTCTTTGGGAAATAAATGTATGAGTGCTGCCACCATTGCTACAGAGGTTGAAGGGGTGGGGGGTCAGCCTGTCAGTGCTCAAAGCATACGCCGCACACTGCATCAAATTGGTCTGCATGGATGTCATCCCAGAAGGAAGCCTCTTCTAAAGATAATGCACAAGAAAACCTGCAAACAGTTTGCTGAAGACAAGCAGACTAAGGACATGGATTACTGGAACCATGTCCTGTGGTCTGATAAGACCAAGATAAACTTATTTGGTTCAGATGGTGTCAAGCATGTACAAAGACAAGTGTGTCTTGCCTACAGTCAAGCTTGGTGGTGGGAGTGTCATGGTCTGGGGCATGAGTGCTGCCGGCACTGGGGAGCTACAGTTCTTTGGGGAAACCATGAATGCCAACATGTATTGTGACATACTGAAGCAGAGCATGATCCCCTCCCTTCAAAGACTGGGCCGCAGGGCAGTATTCCAACATGATAATGACCCCAAACACACCTCCAAGATGACCACTACCTTGCTAAGGAATCTGAGGGTAAAGGTGATGGACTAGCTAAGTATGTCTCCAGACCTAAACCCTATTGAGCATCTGTGGAGCATCTTGAAATGGAAGGTGGAGGATCGCAAGGACTCCAGTGGCAACCTGTGAAGCTCTGGTGAACTCCATGCCCAAGAAGGTTAAGGCAGTGCTGGAAAATAATGTTGGCCACACAAAATATTGACACTTTGGCCCTAATTTGGACATTTACACCTGAGACCTTGTAACACTAACGAGTCAAATGACACCGGGGAGGGAAAATGGCTAACTGGGCCAAATTTGGACATTTTCACTTAATGATGTACTCACTTTTGTTGCCAGCAGTTTAGACATTAATGGCTGTGTGTTGAGTTATTTTGAGGGGACAGCAATTTTACACTGTTATACAAGCTGTACACTCACTACTTTACATTGTAGCAAAGTGTCATTTCTTCAGTGTCGTCACATGAATAGATATAATAAAATGTTTACAAAAATGTGAGGGGTGTACTCACTTTTGTGAGATACTGTATATGCAAATGTCCAAATACAACAAGCAGTGTTGTGTAGGAGGGTCCCACCACCATTGGAAATCTTTGTTTCCACTAGTGAATGACAAAAGGCAGCTTTGTGAATTCAACATCACCACCAAATGCAACTTCTTACCAAGAAATAAGACCACATATCATAGGTGAGCTTATAAAAGCATGTATCAGCAATCATCTATCCACAGCCTTGGAACCATATCGAGCTGGTGGGGGAGCTGGCAGTGGTGGTGGTTGTGTTTACATGTGATTTATCCTTGTACCTACGTAAGTAGATGCACAAATACTTATTACAATAAATCTGTGGTTGCACTATGGAATGCTTGCCTATCCCTTTCATGGCTTAATGTACATGGCAGAGCAGAGGTGCAAATAGTGAAATCCCTGCTGATATACTCCGGAGTTCCCGAAGTAAGTGCCACTGAACAACCTATTGCTGTGTTACCCCATATTGCTGCCTAAGCTTCCTTGCCTGAAGAGAATGAGCTTTATTACAGTTATCATAGTAAAATTGTCTAAGACTGATAAAAGCTTTTTCCACTTTGCCTAAAGCAAGATCCCTAAATCTGGCCATACATGAGTCTGTTTTCTTTTACAGCTAGCGAGTTGAACAAACAAAAATGACCAAATTCCCTCATCTACACATTTGATGTGGATGCAGGAATCCTCCATGCTGTGTCATTGCATTCTGACAGTGGGACTCCCCAGCAATCAGAATATGATTATCAGCACAGCAGTAAATTGGAAAAATCAAAAAGGGTGTACTTCCTGGTAAGCAGGCAGAAGAGCAGAGATTGCTTTCTGGTATAAGGGGTGGAACTATTGTTGTTGAAATTGTATTTGTCTAGGCAGGCAGAAAATGGTAAATTAAAGTCACCGCCTAAGATTAAGAATCTGTCTAAAGCCGAAGAGGTGCTGATATACCCTAGTTAAGAAATCCAGTTGGTTTGTGTTAGGAGGGTAACCACTGCAGAGGTTGAGGTTGGTATCTTTCCTTGTGACCCTGAGAGTGAAATAGCAGCCCTTGGGGTTGTATAAGAGCCCATTTATTGAAAAGGTGACCCTGTTTCAAAGAGGATAGCTACACCTGTCTTTTTCTTGGGATTACAAGCTAAGAATATTTAGACAGATATCTGGATGTGAATGACAATATCTCTGTTTTGTCTATATGAGTCTCCTGAATGAAAACTATTTTAGCTTTAGAGCGCCTAAACTCATAGAGGGCCAGGTGTCATTTAGTGTTGAAGTTAGGGCCTTTCACATGAATCTTGTGGAAGCACTCTTGTGGGATCTTGGTTTTGTTCCCCAGGAGAATATTCTCTCCATATAATTGTATTCCTTCTAGATATAATTTTGGTTCCTCCTCAATCTGTGGCTGACTGTGTACATACACTCTAATACTCCATAGAGCAACTGTGATTGCCAAACTATATATTTAAACCGGTTTTATGGGGCTATAAGATACACCTATATGATTTACCACAATGTGAGTAAACCTACTAGAAATCATGCTAGCACAATGGTTTGTGCTGAACCATGCTTGTTTAGCATGTAATGTTACTTACAGCCTTTCATGTCCTTCAAGCCCCCCCCCCTCCATTGTGAGACTAATGTGTGTTTTTGCCCCCAGTAGTTGGGAGGGTTGCGGGGTTCTGGCATCCACCTCCCTCAAGACTTTGCTACATGCAGGGAGTTTTTTTCATGAAAAAATAAAAAAATGGAGTTCTTCTGACTGCTTGATTTTTTTATGAAAGCCATGGGCAGTAATCATGATGCATTGTGATGCGTTGCAAAATAAAATCAAACAGAATCATTGACAGGATAATCACAATTGAATAGAATCACGAGACCAGTAAAGATGCACACCTCTATTATAAATACGATACTTAATAAGATTTTTTGTTATAGTCAACATATTCCACAATTATTTACCCCTGAAGAAGAAACAATAAAAACATACAGTTTGAAAAGCGTTAGTTATTTCTGTCTCTTCACTGTTATGCTAGAACAATGGAGAACAATGCAGTTCTCCTGATGGAGATATGCATAGTTGTATATGTGTAGCCATCCACTTCTGTTTTTATCTTTTATGCCATGTTCATTCAAATAAAGTTTGTTATACAGTACATTTATAAAAAATATATTTTTGGAATACTATTATGTCCGGTATAGTCCCACTGTTGGTCTACAGACTTACCTTTATATATTTATCTGGGCCTAATGCATAGTTCGCTGAAGTGGCAACATTTCAGGTCACTGGTAAAAATGTTTGTGCTTCTCATGTTTCAGAGACAGGCAATGAAGTTGGGAGAGATACCACAACAGGGAATGTGTCAGAGAATAAATACCAGACATTTGGCTAACAGAAATGTTCATGCACGCAGAATTCTTGATGGAATGGAGACTTGGCGTGTGCATGCCCACAAAAATGCGTACAGGAACTTGCGCACTCAATGCATGTTGGCCCCAGATGGACTATTTAAAGGGGCTCCTGTTCTTGCTCCAATAATAACTGGACTTTCAGCCGTTCCCTGTGTCCTGCTATTACTTTGTTTGTTCCCTTGTAGCTGACCTGGCTTGCCTCTGTCCTGAACAAGGATCCTGCTTCTGCTTTGTCACCAGTTCTTGACCCCATCTCTGTTCTTTACCACGTCTCTGTCTTTTGACTCGGTACCTTGCTGCCCATCTGCTGCTGACCTTGCCCATCCCTGTGACCACGCTGCTGTTCCCAACTCCTGCCTACCATCATCTGTATTAGCTCTGCTCATCAAAGTGAGTTCCTGTCTCAAGACTGCTGGGAGCTCTGACAAGCCTCACGTCTGGAACCCGCAGCCTGTGTGGCGTGCCCCTTTAGCTTTGGCTGGACCTCATGCACAGCTACTGTTCTTGACCTAATGTTCTGCCAGCCTACCAGGGTCTGCATCTCCTGCTGCAAGCACTCCTATCAACACCTGCCACCACTCAGGTTCCTCCTGTCCCTCGGTACCTTCTGTTCCACCTTCAGCGGGACCTGGGCTGGAGATACAAGAGATGCATACCTCGTCATATCAGTCTCCGATCTGGTATGTGACAGCATGTCAGATGTCTGTGAAGCATGTGATATTGCCGCTAGAAACCTGGGTACATGTGTACCTCTCAGGGGTCCTGCCTGTCTCTGGGAAGCCCCTCTCTGATGGCTGCAGAGGGAGAGTGGTGTCTTGTGCTGTGGGGACACTGAGGAAGGGCTTGCTGTGAATCACAGCCCTAGTGGAAAATCTGCTCTCTAATGTGTACCATAGAGAGGCATGTCTGGATCCCCTGCTGCCTTGATGGTAGATGTGGCTGAAGTGGAGGAGGCCAGAGAAGTGGCTAGTGAGAAGAGTCCACCTGCTCATCAGTCTTTGTCCTCCTGGTGAGGGACGTGGTTGCATTAGAGGAAGCGACTGCTGCAACGGCCTGCCCCATCTTGGGTGATATCAATCCTGCCAGTCCAAGTCCACCTTGATGGAAGTAATAAATTATGACAGTGCAGTGGAAGAAGAGGACACTGGTGCAAGTGTCCTAGGATACTTCATCCATTTTTGTTTGCCCATAATGCAGGGCTGCCGTGCCTGTGTGGGAGGATTAAATGCAAACCCGATGAGGAAAATCTAGCAGGACACATCTGCTGCAGGGGCTGTCCAAAGCACGCCTGGCAAGCAGTTCAGAATGGTAGCTATTGGACAACCAAACTTTTGAACATCGATGAATAAAACTAATTGCATACATTTTTCAAGGCTTCTGCAAAGGAAACTTCTTTAATACATTAGCATGCTATAGTCTGCTTGTAACTTATCGTAGTCACAGTAGCCTAAGTATAAGGCCTCATACACACGGACGTTTCTTAAAAAATAAACAAAACATCGGGCCTGACGTCAAGGAAAAAAAATCTGCATTTTTCGGCATTAAAAAAATCATCCCTCTGATATTTTTCAATCTAAAAATGTCAGCGTCAAAAAACGCCGGTTAACGCCGGTACAGTATTAGTTGGCGTTAATTGGCGTTTTGCGGCGTCGGCATAAAAAAACGGCAAAACGTTACAGCCTCAGAACGCGCTGGCCGTGGGTTCTAGTTACAGCTCACTAACGCCGACGCCATCTACAGCTCAAAAACGTCAGCGTTTTTATGGGGCCATTGACTAACATGGAGAGCTGCAAAAAACGCCAGAAAACGCCGGCGTTAAAAACCGTCCATGTGTATGAGGCCTTATACTGTATATAGATTTCTTTTTTTAATCGTTAACACCTTAAATGCCCAAGGTCTCTAATACAAAATATACCATTTCATTTGGATACATCCTACATTTGTTCAAGTTAAAAAATGAAAACTCAAACAGGCATATTTAAATCTTAAATCTCTTTCTTCTATGAAGAAAAGAAAATAAGTATTAACCTTTTAAGCTCCATAGTAGTAGCATTTGAAGGTTGCAGTAGATACAGTAATAACAGCACAATTTGGATTTTGGAATTGAATTGAAGGAATCTTTGGGTTGCCTCATCTTTTAGAAAGGCATAGCTCAGTCTGTATTTTAATGGTGGCTTTTAAAATATTTTTTAACAATGGTATATGATATATTTAATGCATGATATTGTTAAATGATTTAAAAATATATTCATTATTTAGAAATATTGCAGCAGGGCTAGCATATTGATTGTGTTAGTTACTAAAACAGTTGCTTTGTTTGAACACAATCCCACTACATGCTCTACTCCTCAGAGGATTTTATTGTGCATGAGAAGGTGACAAGCATGTAAATCCTGAAAGCCCATTGGGTGAGCTTCTCACTTTTATATTGTTTTCTCCTTTGAGATGCTTGACTAGATTTTTCAGTGGGAGTTATCAATTCTGTGACAAGTATTTTTTAACATCATCCTGAAAACCAGAATGCAACATTTTTTTTCCAAAATGGTAAATTATGCAAGAATCCACATTTATATTGAATATCTGTATGTTTTCAACTCAACTTCCAATTACTGTATTCATATTCAATGTAACTTAATGAATGGTAGCTGAAAAGATGTCACAATTCCCTTTACAAAACAAGGAATAATAAAAAACAGTTTTTTGGCAAGTGGATGTGCACCTTTTCTTTATAATATAAGCTATTTCCCCTCTTTGCTAAAACGTTCTTCCATATTCTACCACAAGACATAAGTCAGAATACAATTATTCCCTCATATACAGGGGCCAACTTCACAAAACAAATAATTGTCTTCTGATTTGGAAATGTGTGACTTTTGGCAACGACATAAGGTTTAAATTATACAGGCATTCAGAATATATTTTAACTGGCTTATCCCTATGTAATAATGGCCAGCACGGTTGATTGCTTTAAAAAAGGCCTGGATTCTTTCCTTAATGTAAATAATATAACTGGGCACTAACATTTTTAGGTAAAGTTGATCCAGGGTGAATCCGTTTGCCTCTCGGGGAATCAGGAAGGAATTTTTTCCCCCGTTATAGCAAATTGGATCCATGCTTTGCTGGGGTTTTTTTTGCCTTCCTCTGGATCAACTGTGGGTGAAGGATTGTATATGGGATTATTTGGTTGTGTGTGTATGTGTGTGTATATATATATATATATATATATATATATATATAAAAATATATACATTTTTTTTTTTGGTTGAACTGGATGGACTTGTGTCTTTTTTCAACCTGACTAACTATGTAACTATGTAATTCCAGTTAGCACATGGTAAGCACTCAAACACATATCACAGACACTAAAATAATGTAAACTCTGTTAATTAACTTTAATAACAAACAGTTGATATCAAGTACAGCTAGTTTAATGTATTTGATTAAAATATCAGCAGCACATCAATTTCACCTGAAAGGGATGGTTCAGGTTCACATTTGGCTACATTGCCTCCATGGAGGTCCATTAAATCTGGTGTTGCTTTTGAGTTTTTAGAGACATATATTGAGTTGTGATTTCTATGTTTACCCTAAATCTATTTTTATTGCAAGTTTCACATTTTTACATGCTTTCTGCCTCATATTTTTTAACCACTTCCTTACTGGGCACTTAAACCCCCCTCCTGCCCAGATCAATTTTAGGCTTTCAACACTGTCGCATTTTGAATGACAATTGCACGGTCGTGTGACGTTGTACCCAAACAAAATTTTTATCATTTTTTTCCCACAAATAGAGCATTCTTTTGGTGGTATTTGATCACCTCTGCGTTTTTATTTTTTGCGCTATAAACAAACAAAGAGCAACGATTTTGAAAAAAGAACAATATTTTTTACTTTTTTGCTATAATAAATATCCAAAAAAATATATAAAAAAGAAAATTATTCATCAGTTTTGGCCAATATATATTCTTCTACATATTTTTGGTAAAAAAAAATCACAATCGGCGTATTTTGAATTGATTTATGCCATTTTTACTATTTTTTTTTAACTAGTAATGGCGGCGATCTGAGATTTTTATCGGGACTGCGATATTGCAGCGGACATGTTGGACATTTTTGACACATTTTTGGGACCAATGACATTTATACAGCGATCAGAAATTGAAATGTCCACTGATTACTGTATAATTGTCATTGACAATGAAGGGGTTAACACTTAGGGGGCAGTGAAGGGGTTAACTGTGTTCCCTGGGTGTGTTCTAACTGTGGGGGGGGGGGGGCGGGGCTGGTCGGGACATAGCAGATCTAACTCATCCCAGTGACAGGGATCAGTAGATCTGGTATGTCCTATTCACAGAACGGAGAACCTAAAATCATTTTAGTTGACTAAAACTCATTTTAGTCGTCTAAAATCGAACGGGTGTAGTTAAATTGTAATGCATTATTTAAGCATTTCTCTACAATTTCTAAACTCATTATATACTCCTGGAGTGAAAAATCGAATATGTTATTATTTATGGTATTTTTAGTCGTTATATAAGGTCTTTAAGCAAAACCAAGTTTAGTTTCAAAAATGTTGCTTATTTGACAGAAGTGTGACGTTAAAATAAAAAAAAAATGAATAAAAAACCCAAAACACTCTTTGCGTGATGATGCCACCATGCAGTGCACATGCAAATGAACTTTAACAGTTTAAGAAACTGAACAGAACTTCTGTTCAGTTTCTTGAACTGTTAAAGTTCATGTAAATGTGCGCTGCATGGCAGCACTGGCATCATCACACAGAGTTTTTGGGGTTTTTAGAACACAGCAAAACATTTCAGCAGCTACAAGCACACAGCGCAGGCACTGTCAATGGCAATCTGGCACAGAATAATAAAACAATACTCGAGGGTAATGCTTATTTCTACAATAAGAATCAGTTTACTGTCAGTTTATTATTGATATCATTCTAATTCTCAGATACAATCAAAAGACAAAGTGCACAGTCACCACTTTTTATCAACTCATCTATTTGACAGTTACTGATCTATTTTTCTTTTAAGTGTAACATTTACCTCTATTGTCAAATTTGTCAATGCTAAGAGAGAGAGGAGTTGATAAAAAGGGGTGGTTGTTATAGTTCCACATACTAATGGCATTTGTTGTTGTAGCCTGCACATTATTCCTATGAATTTAACCACTTGCCATCCACCCACCGTCAAATGACGGTGGAGCGGAACGGCTATTGTTCTGGGCAGACCTCATATGATGGCAGCCCTTTAAGCCGGGATTGCGTGCAATCGGGCGCGCGCATCCCGGCTCTGTCGGTGGTGGTGTGTCCCTGGGACACACCGCGTCACCCATGGGGGTGAACAGCCATTGGTCACGAAGTCATGGCTGATCACAAATGGTACTGCCCCCATTTGCACGGCACATGCGCGCGATCGGGAGCATGCTGCACGTTGGAGGTGGCGTGTTCCCAGGGAACACTGCCTGTCACCGACACTGGTATCAGCCGCTGGCCGGCGTCTGTCACCGTGTTATCGGCTGTGATCTACTCACAGATGATCACATGTAATGTAAACAGAGCGGTAACTCACTGTTACCAGCTCTTCTCTCCTCACACAGTTTCCAGTGTGAGGAGAGAAGAGCTAGGATCAGTGAGTTACTGATCTGTAAAGCACCAAACACACACCTGTCACATCACCCCCCCCAATGTACCTGTCACCCAACAGTCACCCCATCTGCCCCATAAAGTGCACCTGTCATCAGACTGCCATCATAAAGTGCACCTGTCACCCATCAGTGATCGTGGCGTCTCACCCGTCACCCATCAGTGACCGTGGCATGTCACCCATCAGTGACTGTGGCATGTCACCCATCACCCATCAGTGACCGTGGCCTGTCACCCATCACTGACCGTGGCCTGTCACCCATCAGTGACCGTGGGGTGTCATCCGTCACCCATCAGTGATCGTAGTGTGTCATCCGTCACCCATCACTGACCGTGGCCTGTCACCCATCACTGACCGTGGCCTGTCACCCATCACTGACTGTGGCTTGTCACCCATCAGTGACCGTGGCGTGTCACCCATCAGTGACCATGGCATGTCACCTGTTACCCATCAGTGACCGTGGCATGTCACCCGTCACCCATCAGTGACTGTGGCATGTCACCCATCAGAGACCGTGGCATGTCACCCATCACTGACCATGCCTGTCACTCATCACTGACCTTGGCCTGTCACCCGTCACTGACCACCACCAGTCACCCATCACCCATCAGTTATCGTGACCAGTCACCCATCAGTGACCACCACCAGACACAAGTCACCTATCAGTGACCAGCACCAGTCACCCATCAGTGACCATTGCCATCACCTGTCACCCATCAGTGACCACCGCCAGTCACCCATCACCCATCAGTTACCACCGCCAGACACCCATCACCCATCAGTGACCACCACCAGACACCTGTCACCCATCAGTGACCACCACCAGACACCTGTCACCCATCAGTGACCACCGCCAGACACCCAGCACCCATCAGTGACCACCCCCAGACACCCATCAGTGACCACCACCAGTCACCCCTCACCCATCAGTGACCACCACCAGACACCCTTCACCCATCAGTGACCACCACCAGACACCCATCACCCATTAGTGACCACTGCCAGTCACTCGTCACCCTTCAGTGACCACAGCCAGTCACCCGTGACCTGTCACCCATTAGTGACCACTGCCAGTCACTCATCACCCATCAGTGACCGTGACCAGTCACCCATAGGTGACCACCACCAGTGACCCATCAGTGACCACTGCCATCACCCATCAGTGACCACCACCAGTCACCCATCACCCATCAGTGACCACCGCCAGACACCTGTCACCCATCAGTGACCACCGCCAGACACCTGTCACCCATCAGTGACCACCGCCAGACACCCAGCACCCATGAATGACCACCGCCAGACACCCAGCACCCATCAGTGACCACCGCCAGTCACCCATCAGTGACCACCACCAGTCACCCATCAGTGACCACCACCAGACACCCGTCACCCATCAGTGACCACCACCAGACACCCGTCACTCACCCATCACTGACCGTGGCCTGTCACCTATCACTGACTGTGGCTTGT
>BLSH010244563.1:392411-408534 GCA_018402905.1 Glandirana rugosa
GTGCCAGTCACTACCCACTCACTGCCCACAGACCACCACCAGTGACTACCCACTGCCCACAGACCACCACCAGTGACTACCCACTGACCACCACCAGTGACTCATCAGTGACCACTGCCATCACCCATCAGTGACCACCACCAGTCACCCATCACCCATCAGTGACCACCGCCAGACACCTGTCACCCATCAGTGACCACCGCCAGACACCTGCCACCCATCAGTGACCACCGCCAGACACCCGGCACCCATGAATGACCACCGCCAGACACCCGGCACTCATCAGTGACCACCGCCAGTCACCCATCAGTGACCACCACCAGTCACCCATCAGTGACCACCACCAGACACCCGTCACCCATCAGTGACCACCACCAGACACCCGTCACTCACCCATCACTGACCGTGACCTGTCACCTATCACTGACTGTGGCTTGTCACCCATCAGTGACCGTGGCGTGTCACCCATCAGTGACTATGGCGTGTCACCTGTCACCCATCAGTGACCGTGGCATGTCACCCGTCAACCATCAGTGACTGTCGCATGTCACCTATCACCCATCAGTGACCGTGGCCTGTCACCCATTACTGACTGTGGCCTGTCACCCATCACTGACCTTGGCTGGGCACCCGTCACCCATCAGTGACCACTGCCAGTCACCCATCACCCATCAGTGACCGTGACCAGTCATCCATCAGTGACCACCACCAGACACCAGTCACCCATCAGTGACCACCGCCAGTCACCTATCAGTGACCACTGCCATCACCTGCCACCCATCAGTGACCACCACCAGACACCCATCACCCATCAGTGACCACCACCAGACACCCATCACCCATTAGTGACCACCACCAGTCACTCGTCACCCTTCAGTGACCACCACCAGTCACCCATCACCTATCAGTGAGCACTGCCAGTCACCCCTCACCCATCAGTAACCACTGCCAGTCACCCATAACCCATCAGTGACCAATGCCTGTCACCCATCAGTGTCCGTGGGGTGTCATCCGTCACCCATCAGTGACTGTGGCGTGTCACCCGTCACCCATCACTGACTGTGGCGTGTCACCCATCAGTGACCATGGCGTGTCACCCATCACCCATCAGTGACTGTGGCCTGTCACCCATCACTGACCATGGCCTGTCACCCGTGATTGACCTTGGCCTGTCACCCATCAGTGACCATCACCAGTCACCCGTGGCCTGTCACCCATCACCCATTAGTGACCACTGCCAGTCACCCATCACCCATCAGTGACCACCACCAGTCACCCATCAGTGACCACTGCCATCATCCGTCACCCATCAGTGACCACCGCCACACACCCGTCACCCATCAGTGACCACCGCCAGACACCCATCAATGGCCACCGCCAGACACCCAGCACCCATCAGTGACCACCACCAGATACCCGTCACCCTTCAGCGACCACCGCCAGTCACCCGTCACCTATCAGTGAGCACCACCAGTCACCCATCAGTGACCACTGCCATCATCCGTCACCCATCAGTGACCACCGCCACACACCCGTCACCCATCAGTGACCACCGCCAGACACCCATCAATGGCCAGGCCACCGCCAGACACCCAGCACCCATCAGTGACCACCACCAGATACCCGTCACCCTTCAGCGACCACCGCCAGTCACCCGTCACCTATCAGTGAGCACCACCAGTCACCCATCAGTGACCACTGCCATCATCCGTCACCCATCAGTGACCACCGCCACACACCCGTCACCCATCAGTGACCACCGCCAGACACCCATCAATGGCCACCGCCAGACACCCAGCACCCATCAGTGACCACCACCAGATACCCGTCACCCTTCAGCGACCACCGCCAGTCACCCGTCACCTATCAGTGAGCACCACCAGTCACCCCTCACCCATCAGTGACCACTGCCAGTCACACATCACACATCAGTGACCACCGCCAGTCACCCATCACCCATCAGTGACCACCGCCAGACACTCATCACCCATCAGTGACCACCACCAGTCACCCGTCACCCATCAGTGACCACCCCCAGTCACCCATCAGTGACCATCGCCAATCACCTGTCAGAGACCGTCATCACCTATCAGTAAACATCACCTGTAAAAGTTTCACACATTTGGTATTGCCATACTCAGGGGGAGTAGTAGAATGTATTTTGGGGTGTAATTTTTACTAGGTACATGCTATACGTTGGAAATATCATATAAATGGACAACTTTGTGTAAAAATAAAAGCTGGATGGACTTGTGTCTTTTTTCAACCTGACTAACTATGTAACTATGTAACTATGTTTTCATTTTTTTCCCCACATTTTCCAAAAACTACTGGAAAAAATTACATGTTCAAAATACTCACTATGCCTCATAGATTATATGTTGGGGTGTTTGCTTTCCAAAATGGGGTCATTTTGTGGGCAATTCCATTGTCCTGGTGCTCCAGGACCTTCAAAAGTGTAATAGGTAGGTGGTTGAGAAATGAGATGTGTAATTTATGCTTGTAGAACGCCTGAAGGTGCTAGTTCAATGTTGGGCCTCTGTATGTGGCCAGGCTGTGTAAAAGTCTTACACATGTGGTATCGCCATACTCAGGGAGAGTAGTAGACTGTATTTTGGGGTGTCATTTTTGCCATGTACATGCTATGTGTTGGAAATATCATATAAATGGACAACTTTGTGTAAAAAAAAATGCGTTTTCATTTTTTCCCCACATTTTCCAAAAACTACTGGAAAAAAATGACATGTTCAAAAGACTCATTATGCCTCATAGATTATAGATTGGGGTGTTTGCTTTCCAAAATGGGGTCATTTTGTGGGCAATTCCATTGTCCTGTTGCTCCAGGACCTTCAAAATGTAATAGGTGGTTGAGAAATGAGATGTGTAATTTATGCTCGTAGAACGCCTGAAGGTGCTAGTTCAATGTTGGGCCTCTGTATGTGGCCAGACTATGTAAAAGTCTCACACATGTGGTATCGTCATACTCAGGAGGAGTAGAAGAATGTATTTTGGGGTGTCATTTTTTCTATGTACATGCTATGTGTTGGAAATATCATATAAATGGACAACTTTGTGTAAAAAAATGCGTTTTCATTTTTTTCCCACATTTTCCAAAAACTACTGGAAAAAAATGACATGTTCAAAAGACTCATTATGCCTCATAGATTATAGATTGGGGTGTTTGCTTTCCAAAATGGGGTCATTTTGTGGGCAATTCCATTGTCCTGGTGATCCAGGGCCTTCAAAAATGTGATAGGTCGTTGTGACAGTTGAAGTGTAATTTATGCCCCTAGAATACCTGACGGCGCTCCCTGCATATTGGGCCTCTGTATATGGCCAGGCTGTGAAAAAGTCTCAGGCATGTGATATCGCCAAACTCAGGAGGAGTAGCAGAATGTGTTTTGGGGTGTAATTTGTGGTATGCATATGCTGGGTGTGAGAAATAACCTGTTAATATATGACAATTTTGTGGAAAAAAAATTTAAAAAAAATCTTAATTTTGCAAAGAATTGTGGGAAGAAATTACAACTTCAAAAAATTCACCATGCCTCTTACTAAATACCTTAGACTGTCTACTTTCCAAAAAAGGGTCATTTGGGGTTATTTGTACTTTCCTGGCTTGTTAGGGTCTCAAGAAATGAGATAGGCTGTCAGTATATCAGGTGTGATCAGGTGTGATCAATTTTCAATGATTGGCAGCATAGCTTGTAGACTCTATAACTTACACAATGACCAAATAATATACACTTATTTGTGTTATTTTTACCAAAAATATGTAGCAGTATAAATTTTGGCCAAAATTTATGAAGAAAAATTACTAATTTGCTAAATTTTATAACAGAAACAAAGAAAATGCATTTTTTCACAAAATGTTCAAAACATTTTATTTATAGCACAAGAAATAAATAACCCACTAGTGATTAAATACCACCAAAAGAAAGCTCTATTTGTGTGAAAAAACGCATTTCATATGGGTACAGTGTTGCATGAATGAGTAATTGCCATTCAAAGTGTGATAGCGCTGAAAGCTGAAAAATGACCGGGACAGGAAGGGGGTTTTCGTGCCCAGTATTGAGTTGGTTAAATTGACAATTAAACCTGTTGTTCAAAATATTGATTCTTCCTATCACAATAAGCACAACCTACAAATATTAGGTATGCTTCTTATGTTAAAAATAGAAATACCTGGAGAATAAAATACTTCTATTTGTTTCAATTCATTTTAAGGAAAGCACTTTGTGCCAACATAACCCTTGCTCTATTCTGACGGCCTCTAGAGAGGTCACCTGTGACACTGAACACCCTCTCTGTGTGTGGGGTAATGTGGATTTTCTTACGGCACACTCCTCTGCCTTTTTTTAAGCAGTTCCTGAATATTCTTATCCACAACATCAACAAGGGTTTTACAGACAGTAAGGTTGACTAAACAAGCCGCTACTGCAAGTGGCCAGAACACACCAGTTGGATCTAAGAATGAAGCAAAAAGCTGGTTTACATTCCCTTTCAGTTTCTGTGCAATTGTGGCAAGGTCTTGTCAGCCAGTGTTCTGTTTAAAGGCCTCAAGGTGGCTGAGTAGATTAAAGAGGGCAGGCACAGTGGGGGACATTGACATGGTGTCACTCTGGAGGGTTTAAATACGTTCCGTAAAAGGCAGCAGCAGTAGATCATGCAATGATATGAGCTTTTGCCATTCACTGTAATGCTGCACAGTTCTCTGTACAGTAGTCAGAGGAGGCCTGTATTGCTGCACAGTGGTCTGAGGAGGCCTGTATGCTCCTCAGTGCACTGGACAGTGGTCTGAGGAGGCCAGTAATGCTGCAGAGTGCTCTGGATGGTGGTCTGAAGAGGCCTGTAATGCTGCACAGTGCTCTGGACAGTGGTCTGAGGAGGCCTTTAATGCCAGGCATTGCTCTGGACAGTGGTCTGATGAGGCCTGTATTGCTGCACAGTGGTCTGAGGAGGCCTGTATTGCTACACAGTGGTCTGAGGAGACCTGTAATGCTGCCGAGTGCTTTGGACGGTGGTTTGAATAGGCCTGTAATGCTGCACAGTGATCTGAATGGTGGTCTGAGAGGCCTGTAATGCTGCACAGTGCTCTGAATGCGGGTGGTCAGAGGAGGCCTGTAATGCTGCACAGTGCTGGATGGTGGTCTCAGGTCTGAGAGATGGCTTGTAATGCACAGTGCCCTGGATGCTGGTGGTCAGAGGAGGCCTGTTGTGATGCTACACAGTGCTGGATGGTGGTCTCAGGTCTGAGGGATGGCCTGTAATGCACAGTGCCCTGGATGCCATGGTCAGTGGACTCAGAGGAGGCCTGTAATGCTGCGCAGTGCTGGATGGTGGTTGTCTGGATGGCCTGTAATGCCCAATGCCCTGGATTCCACTGCCAATGGTCAGAGGAGGCCTGTAATGATGTACAGTGCTGGATGGTGGTCTGAGAGATGGCCCGAATGCTGCAGAGTCCTCTGGATGGTGGTCTGAGGAGGCCTATAATGCTGCATAGTGCTGGATGGTGGTCTGAGGGATGGCCTGTAATGCTGCAGAGTACTCTGGATGGTGATCAGGTAAGGCCTGTACTGCTGCACAGTGCTGGATGGTGGTCTAAGGGATGGCCTGTAATGTTGCAGAATGCTCTGGATGGTGGTCTGAGGAAGCCTGAAATGCTGCACAGTTCTCTGCACAGTGGTCTGAGGAGGCCTATATTATTGCACAGTGGTCTGAGGAGGCCTGTAATGCTGCAGAGTGCTCTGGACCGTGGTCTAAGGGGACCTGTAATGCTGCAGACTGTGCTCTGGATGGTGGTCTGAGGAGACCTGTAATGCTGCAGAGTGCTCCGGATGGTGGTCTCAGGCAGGTTTGAGGGATGACCTGTAATGCACAGTGCCCTGGATGTCGGTTGTCACACTCAGATGATGCCTGTAATGCACACACAGTGCTCACTGCACTTGATGGATGGGGGCCTGAGGGAAGGCCTCAGGCCTGTAATTGTAATGTACATAGTCACTGTCATACTCACAATGGGTGCTCTCTGCTCTGGACGGTGGTCATCGTTGGGAGTGGAACTCTTGTCGGGAGGACTCGGGAGGCCTGTAATGCACAGTGCTGCTCTGGATGGTTGTCTGAGGACTCAGAGGCCTGCAATGCTGGCTGCACAGTCACTGTAATGGTCTTGTAAATACCCCCCTTAATTATGTACTTACTTTGTCCTGTGCGATAACTTTGTTTAGAGTGCTTCTTAAACATTAGCTTTTTAGCTGACAAGTTTTAATATGTGGCAACATTATTATTATTATTGTAGAAAAGATGATACTGAACGTGAGAAAGATAACTTTAGGTGGTTTGGCGAAAAGCCTAGAAAATGTTTACCAAAATAATCATAAATACTGAGAAATATGTCTAGGACATAATTGGAACTAACTAAGATTGTACAATAATACACACATATATACTTTATAAAGATCTGTAATAATTACTAACAGGTGTTATTAAGAGTGACCAACATATATGTATAGACAATTTTATGAAAGTGGGTTTGTCTTTATGATGATAAGCAATAGGTGGACATTTCCTTTATTGGTTTCTATTGGTGTAATGTTGTAAATATAGCTTGGTCATATCTTGATAATATATTGTATTTAAGATACTGAACTAGGCTATAAAGAACAAGTGATGTATTATTCTGTGTCCATGTGTTGACTTTGGTCTGCATTGCTCCCCACAGAGCTCTGTGTGTGTGCGTGTGTCTTGGGTGAGGAATGGAACATGCTGGCACAAGTTAGTATAGGAGTAATATATAGGGAATAATCCTTAATGATAGAAAGATATTAACTTGTTGTAAAGTAAGGTTGAGGAAACTTTCAGTGTTGTCAGAAGATTGGGTAGGTAGAGGCCACCTTTTTTAGTTGCCCTCCTATAGCGGACTCATACTGGGTTAAGAGTTAGAAGAGAACCGGATGGCAGCTGCTTCAGTGCATACAGTTGTGCTTGTAAGATTACATACCCTGGCAGAATTTATGATTTCTTGGCCATTTTTCAGAAAATATGAATGATAACACAAAAACATTTCTAACAATCATGGTTAGTGTTTGGCAGAAGCCATTTATTATCAATCAACTGTGTTTACTCTTTTTAAATCATAATAACAACAGAAACTACCCAAATAACCCTGATCAAAAGTTTACATACCCTGGTGATTTTGGCTTGATAGCATGCACTCAAGTTGACACAAAGGTGTTTGAATGGCTACTAAAGGTAGCCATCCTCACATGTAATCTGTTTGCTTGTAATTAGTGTGTGTGTATAAAAGGTCAATGAGTTTCTGGACTCCTGACAGACCCTTGCATCTTTCATCCAGTGCTGCACTGATGTTTCTGGATTCTGAGTCTTGGGGAAAGCAAAAGAATTGTCAAAGGTTCTGCGGGAAAAGGTAGTTGAACTGCATAAAACAGGAAAGGGATATAAAAAGATATCCAAGGAAATGAGAATGCCAATCAGCAGTGTTCAAATGCTAATCAAGAAGTGGAAAATGAGGGATTCTGTTGAAACCAAACCACGGTCAGGTAGACCAACTAAGATTTCAGCCACAGCTTCCAGAAAAATTGTTTGGGATGCAAAGAAACACCCACAAATAACTTCAGGTGAAATACAGGACTCTCTGAAAACATGTGGTGTGGCTCTTGAAGAAACATGGCCTGCATGGTTGAGTCGCCAGAAGAAAGCCATTACTACACAAATGCCACAAATTATCCCGCTTACAATACTCCAAACAGCACAGAGACAAGCCTCAAACCTTCTGACATAAAGTCATTTGGAGTGATGAGACCAAAGTTGGGGTTTTTGTCCACAACCATAAAGGTTACATTTGGAAAGGAGTCAACAAGGCCTGTAAAACACGTAGGTGGATCGCTGATGTTTTGGGGATGTGTGAGCTACAAAGGCGCATGGAATTTGTTCAAAATTGATGGCAAGATGAATGCAATATGTTATTAAAAAATACTGGAGGAACATTTGCATTCATATCAGCCAGAAAGCTGTGCATAGGATGTACTTGGACATTCCAACATGACAATGATCCAAAACACAAGGCCAAGTCTACCTGTCATTGGCTACAGCAGAATAAAGTGAAGGTTCTGGAGTGGTCATCTCAGTCTCCTGACCTCAATATCATTGAGCCATTCTGGGGAGATCTCAAACGTGCAGTTCATGCAAGACAACCCATGAATTTCCAGGAACTGGAGGCTTTTTGATATAAAGCCTCATCCACAAATACCACAAAAGACTTCAAGCTGTTAATGATGTTAAAGGGGGGCAATACACGGTATTAAGAACTGGGGTATGTAAACTTTTTATCAGGGTCATTTGGGTAGTTTCTGTTGTCATTATGATTTAAAAAGAACAAACACAGTTGATTGATAATAAATGGATTCAGCCAAACACTAACCATGAGTGAAAGAAAAGTTTTTGTGTTATCATTCATATTCTCTGAAAAATGGCCAAGAAATCATAAATTCTGTAAGGGTATGTAAACTTATGAGCACAACTGTATGTCCTCTACAGATGCTCAGCAGAACTGCACGGAAATCTGCTTAAAATGCATATTGTCCATAATTTTAACAGTGTTTTCAGTATTTAGTATTTTTGTGGGGTTTGGACTTGGCCATTTGGGGTCCACGCGATAAGCTGCTTTACTGAATATTGTCTCACTCGAGTGCCCGCCCTTCTCGGACAAGAGATTCAAGCGCTATTATAGTGCTGAGAGAAGCACTGGAGCTTGGAGCCCGTGCAGGCATTGCTGGAGCTAATGCAGAAACCACAAAACTTGGAGCTTGTGGGAATATTAAGAAGCCTAGGCAGGTAGGGATATGTCATGGAGAGACATAAGTAAGATAGGGAAGTATCTTCCACACACCCAGACAATTGAGTGATAAGTAGAGTTGATCGAACCTCTGGAAGTTCGGGTTCTGCAGGTTTGGCCGAACTTAGGGGAAAAAGTCCGGGTTCGGGACCGAACTTGACCCGAACTTTGTCCCAGACCCCAAACCCCATTGATATCAATGGGGACCCGAACTTTTAGGCACAAAAACGGCTGTAACAAAGTCCTGGCTGGGGGTAAGAGTTGGACAAGTGCCCTACAAAGAAATGGGGATGGGGAAAAAACTTAAAATAATTATTAAGCTAAAATCACATAAAAAAAAAGTGGTGGTGGAGGAGGAGGAGGAGGTAGCCAACACTGTTTTTTTTATTTTTGTGCAAGAAATGCACCGCTGGCCGCAAATGCAGTTTTTGGATTTTTTTTTTTTTTAAACCAGCAATGTAGACATTTTTTTTATTTTTGTGCAAGAAATGCACCGCTGGACGCAAATGTAGTTTTTAGATTTTTTTTTTTAAACCAGCAATGTAGATGCACTTTTTAATTTTGTGCAAGAAACAATAATCTGTCCCTTTAAGCAACAGCAGGAACCTCTCCCTATAGAACTAGGAGATGATTTTAGAACAATAATCTGTCCCTCTAAGCAACAGCTGTTCTAGAACAACATTGTTCTAAAATCATCTCCAAGTTCTATAGGGAAAGTTTCTTTCAGCTCTTGCTTAGAGGGACAGATTATTGTTCTAAAATCATGTCCAAGTTCTATAGGGAAAGTTTCTTCCAGCCGTTGCTTAGAGAGCCATCATCCCTGTCACTGGGACCAGTTAGATCTCTTATGCCCATGGTAGCCCAGCCCCTCCGACAGTTAGAACACACCCAGGGAATATAGTTAACCCCTAGATCTCCTTCTGCAGGTTAACCCTTTCCTTGCCAAATTCATGATTGCTGTATAAATGTCATTGGTCCCAAAAAAGTGTCAAAATGGTCCGACATGTCCGCCCCAATATCGCAGTACCGCTAAAAATCGCAGATCGCCGCCATTACTAGTATAAAATTAAAAAAAATAAAAACCCCAGAAATTAATTCTCATCATCCGTAAATGCAGCCACTTTTGCGCAAACCAATCAATAAACTCTGATTGCGATTTTTTTTACCAAAAATACGAGGAAGAATATAAATCGTCCAAAACCGATGAAAAAAAATGTTTTTTTATATATATATTTTTGGATTTGGATTTTAGCAAAAAGTAAGAAAAACTGTTTTTTTTGCAAAATTGTCGCTCTTCTTTTGTTTATAGCGGTGATCAGAAATGACGCAGAGGCGATCAAATACCACCAAAAGAAAGCTCTATTTGTGGGAAAAAAGGACGCAAATTTAGTTTGGGTACAAAGTCGCATGACCACGCAATTGTCAGTTAAAGTGACGCAGTGCCGAATCGCAAAAAGTGCTCTGGTCCTAACCTCGGAAATCCTTCCGGGGCTGAAGTGGTTAAAATGTATACCAGCAAGTGTTTTTTGTCTACTCCTACCCTAAGAATAGATGTTGATTAAAAAAAAATTGGATATTAAGCCTAATATCCCTATATATTTACAAAAGATTCCTTTAGAATTGGGAGCTGAACTAAAAGTTTGCTAATGAGATTTTTGTAAAGAAAATGTGAAATTATAAATGCTTTAGGAGTTATTCAGAGTTTAAATAACCATAAAAAAGTTTTGCAAATGGTATATGCATGTTTTTGTAAAAGTTGCTAAGATTTTGTTAGGAATGTCCTAGAGAAAGACTGCCTTTTTGGTTTTACTTCACTCAATTGGTATGTTGCTAATATTCATTATGACTAGAGTTGATCTAACCTCTGGAATTTCGGGTTCTGCTTGTCGGCCGAACTTCGGGACAAAGTCTGAGTTCGGGTCTGGACAGAACCCGAACTTTGACCCGGACCCCGAATCCCATTGAAATCAATGGGGACCCAAACTTTTAGGCACTAAAATAGCTGTAACAAAGTCCTGGAAAGTCCTAGAGGTCTGCAAAAGGAAGGAAAATGGGGGTAAGGGTCGGACATGTGCCCTACAAAGAAATGGGGACAGGGAAATAACTTAAAAGCATTTTTAAACTAAAATCACATAAAAAAATCAAAAATGGAGGTGGATGTGGACCATCTTCAAACTGTGTGGGAAAAGTATAAATTAGCGGGAGAACCCATATCAGTGTTCTATAATCATCTTCAAACTGTGTATGAAAAGTATAAATTAGTGGGAGAAGCCATATCACTGTTCTACAATCATCTTCAAACTGTGTGTGAAAAGAATAAATTAGCCTGGAGAAGCCATATCACTGTTCTACAATCATCTTCAAACTGTGTGTGAAAAGTATAAATTAGTGGGAGAAGCCATAGCAGTGTTCTAAAATCATCTTCAAACTGTGTGTGAAAAGTATAAATTAGCGGGAGAAGCCATAGCAGTGTTCTAAAATCATCTTCAAACTGTGTGTGAAAAGTTTAAATTAGCCGGGAGAAGCCATATCACTGTTCTACAATCATCTTCAAACTGTGTGTGAAAAGTATAAATTAGCGGGAGAAGCCATGTTAGTGTTAGGGGGCAATTCAGTTTGAATAATTTGAATAACAGCCATTTTTGGTTCAGATGTTCATTTATATTATACCACACCTAAATTAATTAGTAGGTTTTGTATGACATCTGATTTTGTTCATACACGGATTACTCTTTATTTATCCAACTGTACCTGGTTATCCAACTATACTATTTTTGTAGAGGGTTCCCAGGGGTCCATTTTTGTTGATTCTTTTTGATCTTGTATCCTTATTTTGTTTTTTGCTTGTCTTTGAATTTTTGGGCATTTGTTTTACTCAACATATTTTGTTGTTTCCCAAATGGTTTTATTAAGTTGTTATAGATCATTATTGATTGTCTGGTGCACTGTGGATGGCTTGTCAGTTACACAGTCTGTCGGAGGAGGAATCTGCATCATGTGTATTATTTATATTGTGATATTATGTGCACTTCGTTTTTATGGGTGACCTGCTATAGTTTGCCGGCTGTCTCCTTCCCTGTGCTCTCCTGCATGGTTATCCAGCAGTTGCTGCTGAATCTGTGTTGGTGGGCAACAAATTAGAGGAGATTTGTGTGGCTTGTTTTGTTTATGATCAAGAGGTTTTTAGTTTTTTGATTCATGTGCTATATGACATGTTAGCATGAGAAGGCAAAGAGTGTAGGCTCTCATTAAGGAGTGCATTTCTAATGTATTTGTTAATTGTTTACTTGTTCAATTGTTGAACCATGCCCACTTGTGTCATGCATCTATGTATATACTGTATATATTTTCTGTGTTGCATGTGCAGTGAGGTTTGAGTAAGGGCTGAATTTAGCATGAAACACATCACCTTTTAAGGTTCCTGTCATACCTGTGTTGTCATTTTAATGCTTCAATAAAGATACAAAGGAGTGCAGCAATATTCCGGATTTATGTATGTTACCGCTCTCCTCCTCTACTCTGGGTTGTGGGTTGTCCCTCATCATCCTCGTGTACACTGAAGAGCTATTAGCCTAGTCCTCATCGTCTACATTTAATGAGCATTTAATTCTTGCAGTGCAAGGAGGGCATGGCCACAAGGTTAGTTATTTTTTAACTACTGGAGTTGGGCTTTAATTTATATTTTATTTGGTTTTGCTCTGAGAACTGCTGTAAATTTAAATGTTGACCTATAATACTTACAAAATTAAGAAAATACAAGATCAGATGTTTTTGACCTGACCTCGGCGTCTACTTATTTCTTCACTGCTTGTCTAAGGTAAACCATACAGTACTGAAGACATGTATTGTCCTTGCCATGTCATTGTTTAAAAAGCAAACACAATCCTTTTTCCTTACTATGATCTAAGCTATTTCCTTTTTCCATGTAAGATGGTTTTATCTTTTTCACCCATCTGTGTTCTGCACACCTGCTAAACTGCAGCTAATAAAATGAAACAGGCTTAGTATTTATCTTTTGGGTAAAAGGAAAACGTCCAAATTTAAAACCATCTGGTAATAATTAATTCTTATTATGCAACTTTTGCATGTCCAATCATAAATAAAGAAGCTTAATTCTTTCATCCGAGGTCATTCTCACTTCTTTTTTCTGTAATTCTTATATTTTCTTTTTGTATTGCAACAAATATACAGTATATGCTACAATAAATTCAAACAGGATTTAAAATGGTTGTGAAGGTAAAAATTTCACCTTAATACATTCTCTGTATTAGGTAGTAGCTCCCCCCGCTCCCCCAAATACACACTCACTCTTGATCCATTGCTTGACAGAAAACAGCAGGAGCCATTATCAGTTAAAACCAGTGAGCAGAGATTGGGGACAGGGCTGAGCTGGGCTGTGTGTCTGTATAGATGGACAGATTGAGCATGCAGCAGTGCCTCCATAGAAAGTGACTTTCTATGGGGGCACTAAGCAGGGGGGACTAAGAGTGCCAGTGGGGAACCCCAGAAGAGAAGGATTGGGGCTGCTC
The DNA here is from genome assembly GCA_018402905.1 of Glandirana rugosa. Taxonomy (NCBI): domain Eukaryota; kingdom Metazoa; phylum Chordata; class Amphibia; order Anura; family Ranidae; genus Glandirana; species Glandirana rugosa. The sequence continues at coordinate 405,795 of BLSH010244563.1, forward strand.
TGTGCAAAACAATTGCATATAGCAGGTAAGCATGGCATGTTAATCATTTTAATGAAAAAATGTAAAGCTTTACAATCTCCTTAAAATCTGAGTTGACTTTTTAAACCCAAACACATGCCCCACTACAATAAGTATAACTGCTACAACTAAAACCAAAATGTTATGCTCACAGTTCACTGCTTATGCACGCTTACTGGCTTGTTCATTAACACAATGAATGTGAAAAATTGGTTGGTTGGAATGGGACATTGGTCTTTTTTGTTTGTATAAGGTTATTGAATAAGATTACATATGAAAAATGGTATACTTGGGTCAGGTATACTGTACACTTGTGTTCACAAAATCAAATGAGTTTTTATATAGTCATCACATTTTTTTTTTATTTTCGAACTTTAAAAGCACAAATTAAGACAAATTCAATACAAACCAGTAGAGTAGGGAAAAAGCAGAATTAAAGTGTATCTTCACTCTCAGATTCAGGATCCCTCTGGCTGAATACGGAAAAGCTGCCAGCCTCCTGATGATGTCACACAAGAAGATGGCGGCGCAGGATCTGCTGGGTGGGTGAGTATCTGAAATGTTAAGATCCCACAAGAAGGTATGCAGGGGTTTAAAAAAATGGTGTGTGTGTGTGTGTGTGTGTGTGTGCGTGTGTGTGTTTCCGATTTAATCCTAAGGATCTTGTTAAAGTACTGGGATACTTCACTTGTATTATTGTCCTTTTCCTAAATTACATAGTGTGGATTACCCAGACTGAGGTATAAAATCTGCATAATTATATTAACATGAACCCCGACATCACAGGAATTCATGTGGCGAATAAAAATTACAAACTTGCCGCCTTTGCAGACGATATATTGCTGTTCCTCACCAAACCCCTGATTTCTACCCCTAACCTGCTAAAAGAATTCAATAAATTTGGCGAACTTTCCAACTTTAAAATAAACTTCAAAAAATCCCATGCTCTAAACGTGACCCTGTCAACCCCTTTATCTCACTCTTGTGAGACCTCCTTTCCTTTTGAATGGCGTACCACAGAGATTCCCTACCTGGGGATCAAACTTCCAGCCAAACTCGGAGATTTGTACGCCCTAAACTACCACCTGTTCCTACAGAGATGCACCAAGGACTTAGACGTCTGGTCAGGGCTTACTATCTCTTGGTTTGGTAAAGTGGCCGCAATTAAAATGACTACCCTACCCAGATTCCTCTACCTGGCACTGGCCATCCCTATTGCCATCCAGGGGTTCCTTCTTTCTCTCCTTACGCTCCAAACTGAACGCTTTTATCTGGAAAAAATCTCCGCCCAGGATCAGTCTATCTAGACTTACAGCCCCCAAGTCCAAGGGCGGCATCGGTCTACCTGATTTTAAAAAATACCACCAAGCTGCCCTCCTAACTAGATTGGTGGATCACCATATCCACTCAACCCATAAAGACTGGGTAGACCTTGAAAATCACATTATTGACTCTCCTCTCCGTAACCTCGCTTGGACAAATGAGGGGAGGAGATCTTTGAAGGCCAAAGACCACATCCTAATTTCCCCCCTGATATCTTCCCTTCAGGAGGTTTCCAAGAATCCTAAGATATCTTCCTGGCCAAGTCCTCTCACCCCCATCAAAGATAATCCTGATTTCCCCCCTGGTCAGGAGAGTAGCTGTTCCCTCCCCCACACAATACTCAACCTAAGGGCAACTCACTTTTTCTGTAATGACTCCTTTCGCTCCAGCAAGAACCTTTCAGAGACTTACAAATTACCTCAGATACCCCTATGGGCATATCTCCAAATCAGACATTACCTCAATGACCCCAAGATTAGGGCAGCCTTTTGCAGGCCCGTAACAGAATTCGAAAAGCTTTGCCTTGGCCCCACTCAAAGGCATCTTATCGCAACTATTTACTCTCTCTTATCCTCGGTTGGCCTGGACGCCTTAGGCCCTATTACCAGGGCCTGGGCTTTTCCGGTTGATCAGGATTTATCGCCCACCCAATGGGAATCAGTTTGTTTAACTGCATTAAAGGGCACTATCAACGTTTCCTCACAAGAACACAACTACAAGGTACTCACTCATTGGTACAGAACGCCACATATCCTCCACAAAATATTTCCTAATATCCCGGACACCTGTTGGAGATGTGAGTCACATACAGGCATGATGTCTCACATATGGTGGGAGTGTCCCCGTATAGCCCCGTATTGGTCTGCTGTGCATGAAATTGTCTGCAAAGTTACCACACAACCGTTAGAACGCACAGCACAGCAATACCTTCTTAACTTCTCCAAAGGCATGAAAGGTTCGTACAGAAAACCCTTAGCAATGCACATGATCAATTCTGCCCGTTCATGTATCCCTGTCCTCTGGAAACAAAAAAGAGCACCTACACTTAAAGAATGGTTCACCAGACTTAACAAAACTCAGGACATGGAAGAACTAATAGCCATTGCCTCAGAGAATATTTCCGCATTCCACAAAACCTGGATGTGCTGGATTGAATACAAACATTCTGACCAATATAAAGAGCTACTGGCTGCCTCCTAGCAAAATCCTTACATAAATTACCATCTACGATTAATAAACACAGCTGGTCAATCCCTTTCTCTGTCTCCCTTTCGTTTCCCGTCCCCCCTACCCCCAACCCCTTTCCTCCCTAAGTTACCTCCATCTTATTCAAGTCATGGTGGAAAACGGTACCACAAATTAATGAACTAATGTAATCAGAGTCGAGCAATCCCCTCCT
>BLSH010244563.1:428021-451235 GCA_018402905.1 Glandirana rugosa
GCACTAGACTGCATGTGGTGTGAACCGACCCTGGGCCAGTCACGTCAGTCTCTTCACCAGAGAAGCTTACACTCTCCCCCCCCCATAGTCACATACTATTATTATATATATATATACAGTATCTCACAAAAGTGAGTACACCACTCACATTTTTGTAAATATTTTATTCTATCTTTTCATGTGACAACACTGAAGAAATGACACTTTGCTACAATGTAAAATAGTGAGTGTAAAGCTTGTATAACAGTGTAAATTTGCTGTTGCCTCAAAATAACTCAACACACAGCCATTAATGTATAACCTGCTGGCAACAAAAGCGAGTACACCCCTAAGTGAATATTTCCAAATTGGGCCCAATTAGGCATTTTCCCTCCCCAGTGTCATGTGACTCGTTAGTGTTACAAGGTCTCAGGTGTGAATGGGGAGCAGAACAGAGGAAAAACAATAGGCGGCACTCCAAACGTAATGCTGGTGCTGTATTTATTGACCATAATCAGCCATACAGGGTACAAAGAAGGTAGACGCGTTTCACTCAGGACATGAGCTTAGTCATTATAGTCATTATGTCATCAGTAATGACTAAGCTCATGTCTTGAGTGAAACGCATCTACCTTCTTTGTACCCTGTATGGCTGATTATGGTCAATAAATACAGCACCAGCATTACGTTTGGAGTGCCGCCTATTGTTTTTCCTCTGTTCTGAAGCTACGGTAGCGAGCCGAGGTGTGCACCCAATGACGGACAATCTGGAAGCAGTTAGATACACCTGTTGCCTGAATGGGGAGCAGGTGTTTTAAATGTGGTGTTATCGCTCTCACTCTCTCATACTGGTCACTGGAAGTTCAACATGGCACCTCACGGCACAGAACTTTCTGAGGAACTGAAAAAAAAGAATAGTTGCTCTACATAAAAATTGCTTAGGCTATAAGAAGAGTGCCAAGATCCTGAAACTGAGCTGCAGCACGGTGGCCAAGACCATACAGCGGTTTAACAGGACAGGTTGCACTCAAAACAGGCCTCACTTTGGTCAATCAAAGAAGCTGAGTGCATGTTCTCAGCATCATATCCAGAGGTTGTCTTTGGGAAATAGACGTATGAGTGCTGACAGCATTGCTGCAGAGGTTGAAGGGGTGGTGGGTCAGCCTGTCTGTGCTCAGACCATACACCTTACACTGCATGAAATTTGCCTGCATGTCTGTCATCCCAGAAGGAAGCCTCTTTTAAAGATGATGCACAAGAAAGCCTGAAAACAGTTTGCTGAAGACAAGCAGACTAAGGACATGGATTACTGGAACCATGTTCTGTGGTCTGACGAGACCAAGATAAACTTATTTGGTTCAGATGGTGTCAAGCGTGTGTGTCGGCAACCAGGCTAGGTGTACAAAGACAAGTGTGTCTTGCCGACAGTCAAGCATGGTGGTGGGAGTGTCATCGTCTGGGGCTGCATGAGTGCTGCCAGCACTGGGGAGCTACAGTTCATTGAGGGAACCATGAATGCCAACATGTACTGTGACATACTGAAGCAAAGCATGATCCCCTCCCTTTTGAGACTGGGCTGCAGGGCTGTATTCCAACATGACAATGACCCCAAACACACCTCCAAGACAACCACTGCCTTGCTATAGAAGCTGAGGGTAAATGTGATAGACTGGCTAAGCATATCCCCAGACCTAAACCCTATTGAGCATCTGTGGGACATCCTCAAATGGAAGGTGGAGGAGCGCAAGGTCTCTAACATCCACCAGCTATGTGATGTCATCATGGAGGAGTGGAAGAGGACTCCAGTGGCAACCTGTGAAGCTCTGGTGAACTCCATGCCCAAGAGGGTAAAGGCAGTGCTGGAAAATAATGGTGGCCACAAAAAATATTGACACTTTGGGCCCAATTTGTACATTTTCACTTAGAGGTGTACTCACTTTTGTTGCCAGTGGTTTAGACATTAATGGCTGTGTGTTGAGTTACTTGGAAGGGACAGCAAATTTACACTGTTATACAAGCTGTACACTCACTATTTTACATTGTAGCACAGTATAATTTTTTTCAGTGTTGTCACATGAAAATATATAATAAAATATTTACATAAATGTGAGGGGTGTACTCACTTTTGTGAGATACTGTATATACAGTGCATTCAGTGTAGACTATATATACAGTACATTCAGTGTGGACTATATATGTACAGTCCAGGTGGTCAAGTATATATATATATATATATATATATATATATATGTATGTATATATATATATATACAGTGCAGTCAGTGTAGAATATATATACAGTGCAGTCAGTGTACAGTATATATTACTGTGCAGGCAGTGTACAGTATATAATACATTGCAGTCAGTGTACAGCATATAATACAGTGCAGTCAGTGTACAGTATATAAGTGCAGGTAGTGTACAGTATATAATACAGTGCAGTGTTGTACAGAAAATAATACAGTGCTTTCGGTGTACAATATACACTTCAGGTGGTGTACAGTATATAAGACAGTGAATTCAGTGTGTACAGTTTTTAATACACTTCACCCGGTGTTCAGTATTTAATACAGTGCATTTGATGTACAGTATATATTATATATAATATATATATATTTATTTTATATATTTATACAGTATATATATTTATAAATATACTGTTGATAGGCTGATATTTATAAAAATGAATCACTCCTGTATCAGCAGCTATCAAGCCCCTGATGCTCATGTAACTGATTGAATTTGCTAGGGATCTGGGATCTCATGAAGACTATGCTGCCTATCCTATTCCTGAATCTTGATTATGCTAGCTTCCAATAATATTTTTGGTTTAGGGCACTGCCAACACCTAAGGCCCAGTTTTTCTGCACCTGTTTAACAGGGACATATAATTAATTTTTTAAAAACAAAATGTTTACAGCAGGGCCCATTCCTGTGCCCAACAAGAGTAACTGTGAGGGGATACAGTGTCCAGGCACCACACTATATATAATACAGTGCAGAGCATACAGTGCAGTCCACATTGTATATATAATACAGTTCAGAGTATATAGTGCAGTCAGGGTAGTATATATAATACATTGCAGTGTATATAGTGCAGTCAATGTAGTATATATAATACACTGGAGAATATATAGTGCATTCAGTGTAGTATATATAACACAGTGTATTAAAGTGGTTAAGGGGAACCCTATGACAGAATTAGGAAAAAAACAGCATGGGGTCCCCCCAAAATCCATACCAGGCCCTTTGGGTCTGGTATAGATTTTAAGGATAGCTCCACACCAAAATTTAAAAAAAAAATGGCGTGGGGTCCCCCCTGAATCCATACCAGGCCCTTTGGGTCTGGCATAGATTTTAGGGGGAACTCCATGCCAACATTTTTTTTTAAAAATTGGTGTGGGGTCCCCACAAAATCCATACCAGACCCTTATCCGAGCATGCAACCTAGCAGGTCAGGGTAGGGGGGGAGAGTGAGCGCCCCCCTCCTGAACCACACTAGGCCACATGTCCTCAAAATGGGGAGGGTGCTTTGGGGTCCCCAAAGCACCTTGTCCCCATGTTGATGGGGACAAAGGCCTCTTCCCAACAACCCTGGCTGTTGTTTGTCGGGGTCTGTTGGCGAGGGGCTTATCGGAATCTGGAAGTCCCATTTAACAAGGGGGGCCCCAGATCCCGCCCCCCCCATGTGAATGGGTTCAGAGCCACCAAGCTGGAGCCATCTGACTGAATTCCTGCACAGTGCACCTGAGAGCAGGGACATGCACGGTGGCTACCCATCAGTGGATGTACTAGTATTATCATATGAACACTCAACTCGTTTATTATTGTGGAAACGTTTATGCGGTGATCCTAATACTGTGGAAACTCGTTGAACAAGTGGTCCAGATAATATAATGATATGCCTGGCTTCCAGCTGGGTCTGGTAAGCTCCTTTATTGTCTGGTGGTGGATTCACATTGTATGAAGTGCACTGGGTGCCTTTTGATCAACTGGTCACCCTGATCTTCCCAAGACTTTTCAGCATATGGACTGTCATTAATAGCGCAGCTTTATATATATTTACTGTGTCTCTTGTTTTTTCTAGCTGCTGCTTACTTGTGGGACTTTAGCGCAGTTTACTTTTGTTTTATTTTGATTGTCAAAAACTGTCTGTTGTGGTTTTTACTTTTTTGACAACTTTTTGGTGAGTGGATAGGGGTACAATGTACCCGATACCCATTCACATGGGGGGGGCGGGATCTGGGGCCCCCCTTGTTAAATGGGACTTCCAGATTCCGATAAGCCCCTCGCCAACAGACCCCGACAAACAACAGCAAGGGTTGTTGGGAAGAGGCCTTTGTCCCCATCAACATGGGGACAAGGTGCTTTGGGGGACCCCAAAGCACCCTCCCCATTTTGAGGACATGTGGCCTAGTGTGGTTCAGGAGGGGGGCGCTCACTCTCCCCCCCTACCCTGACCTGCCAGGTTGCATGCTCGGATAAGGGTCTGGTATGGATTTTGTGGGGACCCCACACCAATTTTTTTAAAAAATGTTGGCATGGAGTTCCCCCTAAAATCTATGCCAGACCCAAAGGGCCTGGTATGGATTCAGGGGGGACCCCACGCCATTTTTTAAAAAAAATTTGGTGTGGAGTTATCCTTAAAATCTATACCAGACCCAAAGGGCCTGGTATGGATTTTGGGGGGACCCCATGCTGTTTTTTTCCTAATTCTGTCATAGGGTTCCTCTTAACCACTTTAATTCACTGTGTTATATATACTACACTGAATGCACTATATATTCTCCAATGTATTATATATACTACATTGACTGCACTATATACACTGCAATGTATTATATATACTACCCTGACTGCACTATATACTCTGAACTGTATTATATATACAATGTGGACTGCACTGTATGCTCTGCACTGTATTATATATACTACACGGACCGTGCTATATACTCTGCATTGTATTATATATAGTACATGGACCACACTATATACTCTGAACTGTATTATATATACTACGTGGACTGCACTATATAAAATTGTAATTACATGCCCCAGTCAAACAGGTGTAGAAAAATTGGGCTTTGGATGTTGGTGTTTCCACAGTATTAGGATCACTGCATAAACGTTTCCACAATAATAAACGAGTTGAGCGTTTCATATGTTGATACTAGTACATCCACCCATGGGTAGCCTCCATGCATGTTCCTGCTCTCAGGTGCACTGTACAGGAATTCAGTCAGATGGCTTCAGCTTGGTGGCTCTGAACGCTGACAGGCCATTATTGACAGGCCGGGCCGTCCCAGGGAAAAGAGTTGAGGAGTCCCGGTGGAGCCACATAGTGGGCAGCGTTCAGAGCCACCAAGCTGGAGCCATCTGACTGAATTCCTGCACAGTGCACCTGAGAGCAGGAACATGCATGGTGGCTACCCATCAGTGGATGTACTAGTATTAGCATATGAACGCTCAACTCGTTTATTATTGTGGAAACGTTTATGCAGTGATCCTAATACTGTGGAAACTCGTTGAACAAGTGGTCCAGATAATATAAAGATATGCCTGGCTTCCAGCTGGGTCTGGTAAGCTCCTTTATTGTCTGGTGGTGGATTCACATTGTATGAAGTGCACTGGGTGTCTTTGATCAACTGGTCACCCTGATCTTCCCAAGACTTTTCAGCATATGGACTGTCATTAATAGCGCAGCTTTATATATATTTACTGAGTTTTTGACAATCCTTTATTTAAAAAAAAAAGTGTCCAGCGATGTAAATCCATCGTCAATCACGCTGCCCGAAGGACCCAAAAAATAACAAAAAGCGTTCCGCCTCTCTCAGAGGCTACCCGCCGAATGGGATGTCTTTGGTTTGACAGGTCTTATATAGGCAAGGATGGCGCCACCCGGTGATGTAATCGAGTGACCCCGCCCCCTTCTGGCATCATGTGACATCGATCTTCTTAGATTTATCAAAACTATATAAAGGGAGGACACACCTATCTATCCAATCACTCTGTATCCAATCAGGCAGGCCCTTACAATATATAGTTGATGGTAGATCTAAAGGAGATTATATAATCAGATTGTACAATGTAAGGTGAGCTTTACAGACTTACAGGGACACATTTCCCCTGCTTTCAATACTACAGCTCTACTCCACATAGACTGTTATGTGATTGCTGAGCTCTTGCACACACTTCCAAATGATTGATCTATGCAAGACGAAGGTAAGGTACAAATAATTGATCAGCAGAGGAAGACATTGGCTGTGTATTCATGGAGAATGGTGCTCACTGACATTGCCTGTACTGGAGAAGCATGAAACTACAGAGGTGGGTGGAAACAAACTTCTGGAGGGGGAGGGAAGATGCAGGGTGTGTTTTATTAAGGTTAGCTGCTGAATTACTTCCTCACTATACAAATAGTTTTCACATCCAATAGGATGTGCACCAGGAAGTCCTAGAGGGTTTTCTATAGAAGAAAGCAGAGGCTGAATTAACGCCTGCTCTAGAATATAGAAAAAGATTTTATTTTCTGCAACACAGGTACATTAACCACTTCATGACTACGTACTGTATATGTACGGCGGCACAGTGGTTCTATTCCGCAAATTTCGGCTCTCATGCCCACCGCACTCTAGAGGAGTGTGCCCGCGGCTCGGGCAGATCCCATGTCCGCCAGCGAGCCGCGATGACCTGCCAGAGGGAAAGAACGGGGAACCGCTGGTGTAAACACAGCAGTTCCCCGCTCTGTTAGTGGACATGTAGAGATTGCTGGGATCAGTTAGATCTCTTATGCCCATGGTAGCCCAGCTCCCTCACAGTTAGAACACACCTAGGGAACACAGTTAACCCCTTCTCTGCCCCCTGCAGGTTAACACCTTCACTGCCAATAACATTTATACAGTAATCAGTGGATAATTAAATTTCTGATCACTGTATAAATGTCATTGGTCCCAAAAAAGTGTCAAAAATGTCTGACATGTCCACCCCAATATCGCAGTCCTGATAAAAATCGCAGATCGCCGCCATTACCAGTAAAAAAAAAAATGTAAGAACGCCAGAAATCAATTCTCATGGCTTGTAAATGTGGCAGCTTTTGCACAAACCAATCAATAAACGCTGATTGAGATTTTTTTTTATCAAAAATATAAGGAAGAATATAAATTGGTCAAAACTGGGGAATACATTTGTTTTTTTTTATATTTTTTTTATATATTTTTTTGGATTTGTATTTTAGCAAAAAAGTAAGAAATATTGTTTTTTTTGCAAAATTGTTACTCACTTTGATCAGAAATGATGCAGAGGCGATCAAATACCACCGAAAGAAAGCTCTATTTATGGGAAAAAAAGGACACAAATTTTGTTTGGGTACAACGTCGCAATTGTCAGTTAAAGCGATGCAGTGCTGAATCGCAAAAAGTGCTCTGGTCCTACAGTGGGAAATCCTTCCGGGGGTGAAGCAGTTAATGGTATATTGATAAATAGGGAAGCTGGAATTTAGAAAAAAAAAAAAAAAAGGTGAACTTAGCCTTTAAGTTTGAGAATAATTTCTTGAACGATAATTATAACGAGTTGTTTTTATTCATCAAATTTCTTTATAAAAACATACACCAAGCGATATGAATACAGACTAAATAGAGAACAGATTTATTCACAAGACATGTATTCACAATAAATAGTTAGATATAGGTGACATTAAAAAAAAAAAATCTTTCATAAAATACACAATTATTTGCAATACTCACTAATGGGTTTTGCTAAGCTATATGAATGAAATGAAAGGCTTCATTTCTCCCTGTAGACACAAGAACCATATATATAATTAACTATCAGACAAAAATTTCTGCTATTTGGGTAGCCAACAGTTACTCCTCTGCAGTTGGAGTGAGAGTCAAACTACGTAAAACATAAAACTGGTACGCTAATATAGTGCCAAACAAAAGATGGTAAAATTTAGCAAAACAAAAATAAAGTTAAAAAAAATCTACGATGGTTGTTACATTTGGGGACTAATGATCTAAATATCATGAGCACTCAATAATCAGTATTCAAATGATCAATGACAATATCAACATAACAATATAATATATTTACCCTTCCAAAATGGCTGCTGGCTCACAATGGTCGCTGCCAGAGTCCCTAAGATGGCTGCCTTCCACAAAATGGTGGCTTGTTAAGGAGGAGCTTGCATCCTGTGTCCTTAAAATTTCAGAGTATGAGGTGTTATGAAGTATGATGGATGAAGTATGTGGGTGAAAGTCTCGAGAGTGATGTGGTGTATGAAGTGTTGAGCTGGGTAAACATTCCCCAAGGTTTTCTCAATTGTTGTAAAAAATGAGGATAAGTAAACCCCCTAGGGCAAATGGGACTGTAGTAGTGTCAGGACTCCATATCTGGAAAAATGAGCCTACACACTAGACATCATAAAAAACACATTTTATTAATACATGTTATAAAAATGCCTACATGGGCTGTAAATAACTTAACAAAGAAAAGAGATAAGGATATGTGCCACATAAGTATGCCTTCATGGATAAGCACACTGTTACACTTAAAGTTTCCCCCCCCTCCCAGTCAGAAACAAACACACCATGATTGTCCAAAGAAGAGGGGTGGGGTGGGAGCACAAGATGATAGGTGTTGCTGAGTCCTTCCCAACGTGTTTCACCTTCCTAGAGGCTTCCTCAGGGGAGGCAAAGGCACAACATTTTTTGTGAAGTATAATCCCTACAAAAATAGAAAAATATATAAAAGTATAGGCTCTTAACATATAGAAGAATATGTTTTACATTTCATCTAAATCCAATTACATTTGTTAGAATAAATCTGTAACAGTCAACAATAGTCAAGAGTCAAAATTGTCAAAAGAGTATCTCCAAATATAAATACATCTCATTTTCTCAATTGTTCTCACCTGGGGAAACCAATTGAGTTTGCTGTGTTTCCAAAGCTTTATTGTTAATTCAAGGCTTCTCAAATGAATCCTGTTTATAGACCCCAAAATATACTCCTTGGCTTTATATATCCAGTTTATTAGCCAACCTGTCTAACCAGGTGATAAAATGCAGGATTTTCTGTTTGAAAAGCTCATGTGTCTGACCTGAGGCTAACCTTGTTTTTGAGGTCTATTCAATCTTAACCCTCCATCTGAAATTTATGAAATATGTCTATTTCTTTATCATAGTTCTGACAAAGTGTTTCAGATTGATGCGTTAGATTTCATTTTTTTTGTTATTAGATATATAAACTGGGTTTTGGGCTTTTACAAATGTATTTATTTTCGTTATTCCAGTGTACATTTAACTAAAATATGTGCTCTCCTAGCTTTTTATATTGAGGTCCTAAATATAATGTTTGTAAACATCTTTTAAAGTATTATATTAATTTATATGCCTTATCTTTTTCATTGAATGTCACATGTTATCCTGTTGTGTCTAGCTGACCATATCTGCTGCATATGAGCTGCTAACTTGAGATATAACATTTTTGTGAACTTACCTCTGAATCTGTCATTTCAAGATAATATGATTAATTTTCTGTGCAGACTTGTACATTTTACAAAACACTGCGAACAGAGATATAACTTTTTTTTATCAAGCCTATCTCCCTTTGGCATATTCCAATCATTCCATTTTTTTTCTCCTTAAACACTTTCCCTAACTGTTCAAAGCATATTTAACTCTGAATATATGTTGATTTAGACTGCAAAGCACTTTCCCCCTACCCTCCTACCTGCAGGAGAAATAATTATTTGGCACTGTGATTTGAATGGCAAGATCGAGCTGAACAGTTATTAAAATGATTTTGTAAAGGATAAACAAAAACATAGCTGGAGGTGATTTTAAATAACAAAATAATTACCCAAGACTTGATTTTTGGCATATAAAACTCAACTTATAATGGGCATAACAGATTAATCATTCTAACTTGTCAGCAGATAAGTTAAACAATACAACTCTAGTTCCATAAAATGAGAATTACATTGAGTAATATCCATACTTTTCTGCAGTAAGACAACCATAATGTTACAGTAACTATAGAACAAAGTTTAGGGAGCACAATACTTTTAGTAGTTGACAGCTACATTATTGTGAGATTTGTAATATGATTAACAGTGCTTTTCTGAACTCTGTTTTATTTATTTGCATATACCACTAACAGCATCTTTTATCTCCTCTCAACTGGATAGATTATATGCTGATTGTATTAAATAGCACAATACATTTATTGAAAATCCTTTATTAAGTAAGACTATACCAGAATAGTTAACCAATAGAAGTAAATTATTTATACTTCTATTTTATATACTCCAAATAGTGAGCCTTCGGTGGAGCAAAGAATGATAAGAATAATGGTAAATTTTCAAAGTATCACAAATGGTACAGTATGTGTTTTTTTATTGCTAGTCTAGCTACAAAGCACTGCTTTGATGCTAAACATACACACATGTGAGAATGTTAAAGAGCAATATCATTGCAATGTGCATAATCTTGTCTGTTAGGAGATGCCTTGGTATATAGGATGACAGCTATTTTGCCCTCAACTTAATGCCTGACATTTTCTGATACATTGCTTTTATGCTGCTTATCTACATTCCCGCAAGACAAATGCATGTATAGGTATTCATTGGTTTAAAAAAATGTAATAAAATGGTATCCATTCCAAATCTGCTATTTTTTTTTAAATACTAAAATGTACAGTACATGTTATGTTATTAAATTATTTGGGCTATTTTTTGCATTTTAGTATCTTTATTCTATAGTACAATACAAGTGGACACATAATATTAATAAAATTAATAACTGGCATAATAATTATAATAATATAAAATAATAATAATAATTACAACACATGAATATGGGTCAATTTATAAAATCATGAAAAAATAACATTGGGAATAAAAAGTGATCTGTTTCATTGTGTCAGAAAAATCTAAAACCTGAGGGGTAACCATGGGCAACAACTTAATTTCAATTCTTCATTTAAACCTTTAAAGGCAATAAGTATGATTGAAGTGAGAATTTATGTAAAAGCGACCTTGAGTGTAAACCATACTAGCTTCATATTTTAGCACCCCCAACAACCCAGTACTCAGTAAGAATCTAACTTCCATGTTACACGATGGAATGTACTCTGAGCAATAAATAAAAGTAAGCAGTCAAAGCATAATGACATTGAGGTAAGTGAGCAGCTGAGAAGCAATTAATAGGTTAACATGGCACACGTGAAGAAGTGATAAGGTGGCAGTAGAGATATTTTAAGAGGATTCATTTGAACACTGAAAAATATAGCAGGAACAGTGCCGAGTGAGAGAGGGCTATAGAAGAAAAATCAGAGATGACTGGTTAAACAGAAAAAAATAAATTAGAAACCATGTCAGTTTTGGTGAAATCCAAGATTTTGGAGACTAGAGATAGGGAAGACGTGCCATGATGGTTCCCGATTTGATGCATTTTTCATTGCTATATATGCCATATAGTTGAGGATTTACATGCAGTATCTCACAAAAGTGAGTACAGCCCTCACATTTTTCTAAAAAAATATTTTGTTATATCTTTTCATGTGACAACACTGAAGAAATGACACTTTGCTACAATGTAAAGTAGTGAGTGTACAGCTTGTATAACAGTGTAAATTTGCTGTCCCCTCAACATAAGTCAACACACAGACATTAATGTCTAAACTGCTGGCAACAAAAGTGAGTACATCCCTAAGTGAAAATGTCAAAATTGGGCCCAATTAGCCATTTTTCCTCCCGGGTGTCATGTGACTGGTTAGTGTTACAAGGTCTCAGGTGTGAATGGGGAGCAGGTGTGTTAAATTTGGTGTTATTGCTCTCACTCTCTCATACTGGTCACTGGAAGTTCAACATGGCACCTCATAGCAAAGGACTCTCTGAGGATCTGAAAAAAAGAATTGTTGCTCTACATAAAGATGGCCTAGGCTATAAGAAGATTGCCAAGACCCTGAACTGAGCTGCAGCACGGTGACGAAGACCATACAGCGGTTTAACAGGACAGGTTCCACTCTGAACAGGCCTCGCCATGGTCGACAAAAGAAGTTGAGTGTGCGTAGTTAGCGTCATATCCAGACGTTGTCTTTGGGGAATAGACATATGAGTGCTGCCAGCATTGCTGCAGAGACTGAAGGGGTGGGGGGTCAGCCTGTCAGTGCTCAGACCATAAGCCGCACACTGCATCAAATTGATCTGCATGGCTGTCGTCCCAGAGGGAGGCCTCTTCTAAAGATGATGTACAAGAAAGCCCGCAAACAGTTTGCTGAAGACAAACAGATTACTGGAACCATGTCCTGAGGTCTGATGAGACCGTGATGAACTTATTTGGTTCAGATGATGTTAAGCATGTGTGGGACAACCAGGTGCGGAGTACAAAGACAAGTGTGTCTTGCCTACTGTCAAGCATGGTGTCATGGTCTGGGGTTGCATGAGTGCTGCTGGCACTAGGGAGCTACAGTTCATTGAGGGAACCATGAATGCCAACATGTACTGTGAGATACTAAAGCAGAGCATGATCCCCTCCCTTCAGAGACTGGGCCGCAGGGCTGTATTCCAACATGACAATGACCCCAAACACACCTCCAAGACAACCACTGCCTTGCTATAGAAGCTGAGGGTAAATGTGATAGACTGGCTAAGCATATCCCCAGACCTAAACCCTATTCAGCATCTTTGGGGCATCCTCGAATGGAAGTTGGAGGAGCATAAGGTCTCTAAGATCCACCAGCTCCGTGATGTCGTCATGGAAGAGTGGAAGAGGACTCCAGTGGCAACCTGTGAAGCTCTGGTGAACTCCATGCCCCAGAGGGTTAAGGCAGTGCTGGAAAATAATGGTGGTCACACAAAATAATGACACGTACTCACTTTTGTTGCCTGAGGTTTAGACATTTATGTGTGTTGAGTTATTTTGAGAGGACAGCATATTTACACTGTTACACAAGCTGTACACTCAACTACTTTACATTGTAGCAAAGTGGCATTTCTTCAGTGTTGTCACATGAAAAGATATAATAACATATTTACAAAAATGTGAGGGTGTACTCTCATTGTATATATCTCACTTTTGTGAGATACTGTAGTATTGCGTTAGGGACTCCAATTTGCAGGTGTGCCATGGTGCAGTAGTGTGGGTTTTACATGTATTTGAAAATGTATACAATGAGACAAACCTGTTTTTAACAACAAACCTCCGAGTAGCTGAGATGATTTAGATTTTTTTAAATTTCCTGTATCAATACAAAGAGGGTCCACATCACAATACAGACGGTCCCCTAGTTACAAACATCCGACTTACAAACAACTCCTACTTACAAACGGAGGGAGACAACAGGAAGTGACAGGAAATTTACCCCTAGGAAAGGGAAATTCACTCCTGGAAGAGTTATTATGGGAAAAAAATGTCTCCACTGAAGCTTTATCACCAAGCTTTGTTTCCATTCCTCATGATTTCGGATTATCAGCCCTGGACTATTTTCTTTCCTCTGATCCCATGCTCAACCCTAGACAAGCCGCTTTCATCATTGAGGCAGCAAAATTTTGCCTCACCCACAACTATTTCAGTTTTAATGGGGACCACTACCTACAGACTCATGGCACAGCAATGGGGGCAAATTTTGCTCCCTCCTATGCCAACTTGACCATGGGTCTGTGGGAGACCCGGTACATCCTTAACAATAACCCATTTTCAGCCAATATAATTTTCTTTGGTCGATATATTGATGACATTGTGGTAATTTGGGATGGTACCCCGGAACTCATGACTAAGTTCATCAATTATTGTAACCAGAATCCCCACAATCTCTCCCCACAATCTCTCATTTACACATGTCTCCGACCCCAACACTTTAGTGTTCCTTGATCTAGAACTTGGCCATCTTGACCATAAGATTGTAGCCAAGAATCACACCAAACCCACCGCCGGCAACTCGTTTCTGCACTACGATAGCTGCCACTATCCACCCTGGATTAAGAATATACCCAAGGGTCAGTTCTGCAGAATCCGCCAGAACTGCACCCTTGATGAGGATTACCAGAAAGAAAGCAGTTTACTCAAAAATAAGTTCAGGGACAAAAAATACCCGGAGAAACTCATTGACAAAGCTTATGCTGGCTACCTAAAAGGTAAACCACCCATACAAAATTCACCCAACTCATGTCACCATGTTCCACAATAAATACCGGAAAATGGAGGCCATTTTTTCACACCATTGGGGTATATTTCTACAAGACCCCCATCTTAAACATCTTCTTCCACCCAAACCCAAAATCACGTACCGTAGAGCCCCCAACCTTAAGAGCAAGATAGCTCCCAGTAAATTAAAAACTGCCCCACCCAAGACATCCCAACTTACCCTGCTGCCCATCAAGGGCATGTATCAGTGTTGCAAAGCCCTATGTAAGGCTTGTGCTTTCATGCAACACAGACAGAAGTCTTTCTGTGTTAATGGAATCACTTACCCATTATCTGACTTCTACAACTGCTCTTCAGATTTTGTCGTCTATGGCCTCTCCTGTCCCTGTGGGCTCGTCTATGTCGGACGAACCACACAGGCTCTGAGGTGCCGCTTTGGCCAGCACAGGAGAGTCATAGAAGGTGGTAAAGACCATCATAGTGCACCCAGACATTTTCTGGAGACACATGATAGATCCACCAGTGGCCTTAGGGTCTGGGTAATAGAGAAAATATCCAGGACTCTCCCGTTGGCTGAGCGTTTTAAGAAACATGTAAGAATGTGCCAGGGAGACGTTCTGGATTTACACCTTGAATGTGTTGTCGCCTGGAGGTTTGAACGAATGTATCGAAGTATCCACCATCTTATAACCACTTCTTTATTTCATATGTATTGTTTTTGGTATTTGGTAGTCCTTCCCCCCCTCCTTTCCCCCCCTCCCCTCCCCCCTCTCCCCCCTCCCTTCCCCCCCTCCTTCCCCCCCTCCTTTTTCCCCCTTCCCCTTGTCCCACCCTTATCTGTAGCATCCTTTCTTATTCCCTTGACATATAGCATGTACACCATGCATATGTGTGTTTACACATATACATATATATACTTTTCATATATATATCTTATATATATATATATATATATATATATATATATATATATATATACTTTTATACATTTTTTTATATATCTTATTGCCACCATGGGAAAGTTTTCAGATGCTCCCCATGGTGACATGATCCCCACTATTCCTAGTAGTATGTTCTTGACATTCGTATTATTCATATATATTTCCCCCGGCCCCTATCCCGAGTCTCACAGCCCACCTTTCAGCTTCCGTATACGTCTCCATATATAGACATGTACATATTTATACACTGCCCCCTCCCCTGTTTTTTGGCCTCTCCACTACGACCTTTTTATGACAACTTACTTTGGTGTAGCAAGTCTTGCATTGCATACCTTTTGTCCCCCTCTATAGCATATACTTATATTTATTTTTCCTTAAACGCCACCAATTAGCCACTTGCTTACACTTTCCCTCAGACATGACTCCCCTTATATCCATATAGAATCCCGTTCCTTACCCTTCTCTATTGTGTATATAAAATATATATACATCCCTTACTTTATAATATACCGCTTTTTTTACAATAACCCTTTAATAATAATCTCCTTATATTTGCCCCCCCCCTTTTTTACATATATATATATATATATATATATATTTTTTTTTTTTTTTTTTTTCTTATATACATACTATTTTTTACACATCCCTTTTTCACACAGTTCACGTTTCTGTTTTTCTATTTATCCCCGTTTTTAACATATTCACGCTGTTATGTCCGGTCTCATCTCCCCTCCTCTCCCCTTCCTCCGATCCCCTTTTCCCTGCCTCTCCTCCCTTTAGCAGCTGCTTATATTGAACCTCGACAGTTCCAGGAACACTTGCTGTTCCTTCCCCCTTCACCTGAAGAAGTGACGCTGGCTACCCACGTCATCGGAGCCTGCTGTCAAGGAAAAGCGTCGCGCTTGTGACGTCATCCGCTGGAGATGATCGCTCCTGCGCTCCTAGCCTCATTCCCACACCGCTTCAGCCGGCTGATACCATCTATCGGTAGTGAATGACCAGAGACGCTGCAGCTCTACTGCCTGATCATCTCCCTCAAGCTGGATTGGCGTTCTTTATATTACCCTTCTCCACCTTTGGACTTTGACCATGCCCTTACATATTTGGGACCTTGTGAGTGTTTTTAACCGTTTTAATAAAATGCTGTACTTTGTTTATTGCACTTAGAGGCGCCTCTTTGTTTTTGCCTTTCTTTCAGTTTTTCCTATGAACCTGGGTTCCGGTTTATCCCTTGAAGGCTGCCTCTGGTGCTACTCTTGTGGACCACCACCTCTGACAACATATGTCTTTTGAATATACTGTAAGAAGTTGATCCATGTCATTTATGTCCCATTTCTCACACTTGTTTATATCTTCTTATATGCCTGTTAAAGTTGCGCCTTATACTTGTATTATAAGGTTTGTTTCTACAACAACCTAAAATTTTCAAATCCTATTATCATTGGGACAGAAAGTGAAGTAAAATCTTCTGAACAGAAACATAGACAGCAAAACAAACATTACAGGGGTGTTACCCCTTCCCTATGCTATCCAAAAAGCTTAAAAATAGTTTTTTTTGGCTGAAGCTACACTTAAAAAATGTACCTGTTCTGACTTACAAACAAATCCGACTTAAGAACAAACCTACATTCCCGATCTTGTTTGTAACTCTGGGACCGCCTGTATCTAGATCCAGTATATGGCTGTCAACTACAGTAAGTAACCTACTGTAAATTGGTGGATCTTTTTTAAGAAGCAGCTGTGATCTTGATGAACATATTTCTTGATGGTTTTAGTATATCTTAAAAATATGTTGAATTATTAATATTTCTATTTTGCTCTTAAAGTGGAACTTCACCCAAAAGCTCAACTTCCCCACCTCTGCCACATTTGGAAACATTTTTGTTTTGGATGGAGGGGGCAGGTACCTGGTTTAGACAGGTACCCACTCTCACTTCTAGTCGGATCACTGTGGCAGTGTCCTTCTGGGATAAGTCTCAGGTCCTAGAAGGCTGCAGGACATTCACAAAGTGCAGCGTGGCTTACACATGCTCAGGGGGAAGTCAGCAGTGAAGCCACAAGGAGTCACAGCCAGCTGCCCACAGTTAACATGCCAGTACTAGGGACCCAAAGACTGGTGAAAAAACAGGTTGGGTAAGGACAGTGCTGGATCCTTGGACAAGTGAGTGTCTGTTTATTAAAAGTCAGCAGTTACAGTATTTGTAGCTGTTGACTTTTAATTTTTGCAGATTTGACTGAAGGTCCTCTTTAATTGAGGCGCTGAGCTTTAGTTGCAGACAAAAGGTTGTATATGATGGTTGATAAAAAAAGAATATAGTATTTTTTCAAAACCTCACAGCCTAGTAAGTTAGCACATAGTTTTGCTAAAGTACAAATATATCCAATTGTCCAAGAAGGGCCAAACACTGGTACCACATCCCAAACAGAAGATTCAAAGAAGGAAGAGGATGGTAGGGACTTTAAATTAGTACCAAGGAGGCAGTAAAATTTAATAAAATACACATCTTTTATTGTGTTTTAGCTAAAAGTTATAGAAAAAGACATCATATATAAAAAATCATAGTATACAGATTATTCAAGTACATGTTGAAATTGAGAGGAGCAACTCTAGAGCCCATGCAGATTCATACAAATACCCCTACGTGTTTTGAATTGGAAGTCTTCATCTGGGGGTCTTTTTGTAAGACAGGAACTAGAGCAACTAGATACAAACAATCATAAGTATATAATACAGAGAATTTTATTTAATGCCACAATAAATATATAACAACAAACATGGTAGCATTATATCACAATTATATAACACTTACTCTGTATGATGAGAGACTCAGCTCATAAATGCACAGCGCACCAGGGCTTCTATGGGCTTATAGGGTCTACAGCCATTGCTCTTTGTACAAATTATTTTATTTACGAGCTATATGCCCTAATTTATCTATTTAAATCTTCTTATTGGGCTTTTATATATATATTTTTCCAGGCTGCTCTGTACCTACATTGACATACCCTGGACCTCCTTTTCCAACATTAAATAATACAAGGCATTGAACATACTTTGTGGACACTTGATTTGGCCTACAGGATTGGGGATTTCTAGCTGCCCTTCCCAGCTCCCTGCTGAGTAAACACACCACCTATCCTTGATAATTATATTTCAGTCCTCTTTGAAGGCATTTATATTAAGTTTTAACTTTTTATAATTTTTCTATTATTTTTTGGCCATCATGCTATCAGCTGACAGACATATATATATTGTGACATATGTGAGGCAAAGTGGTAGACAGGTGCTACCTGTCGCCTCATATGCGCTCATGTAGACTGGATTAAACAGAGGCTGGTCTGGATTTTACCAGCCACCATGGCAGGGCTGGTTCCGGTCAGGAGTTTGTGGTCCATTGGAGTCCACCAGCAGGTGGCTTAAATAATCAGGAAGGGATATCACTTTAGCTTTGACCTGGAACTCAGAGAGGGATCTGAGGGAGCTTTGTGTCTGTTTGGACTTTAAAAGACAAGGTTTGGGGGGGCGTGGCTTGTGAGCGCTCATGATGGCAGCCTAATCAGTGAGCTCTCTGTGCAGACCGGGGGAACGACGACTGCAGGGCTAACATCAGGCACCATCCAATGGCTCTTCCCTGCCCCTTCGACTTAGGCCATGGAGAGGAACCATGCAGCATAAATGCAAAGATGAGAGACACCCGCACAAGCTCACAGACTTTTTCTTTCGGCCTGCACCGCACAGGGAAAACTTCCAAGATGGCGCCGGCATCGCGGCCTCACATGGCACTGCGGCCTACATGGACCTCCTGGACGCAGACCTGGGAGAGATTCAGGGAGAATTTGAGCCATGCTCACCATCCCACTCACGCCGGAACAGCCCGACCTCTGCCAGCCCAGCAAAGGCCAGGATGCGCCTGGATTCCCCACGCCACTCGCCGGACACAGTGAGTACGGACGTGCAGGCCTCAGGCCTAGATCACAGCCCACAGCTCTCCATCGCATCGTTTCCCACACTGGGACAGCCAGTGCTGAACATGACAATGAAGGACATGCTGATGTCCCTACAATCCTCACTTATGACCAGCCTTTCCTCTATATTCAAGTAACTTCTGAAATGCACCAAATGGGGGACAAAGTACAGCACCTAGAAAATAAGCTATCTGAATGTGCCCACACTGTCAACGATTTAGTCGATGTATACAATGATCAAAAGGAGGACACATCTTGGATCAGGGACAAATTAGTGGATCTTGAGGACCACCGTAAATGTAACAATTTAAAACTACGCGGTGTCCCGAATCGGTCCTCCTTCGAAACCTTCAAAAATATGCCACTGATCTATTCTCTGCCCTACTGCCCACATTATCCCCAATGGAATTGATCATTGATCGGATCCACAGAATCCCAAAACCCAACCACTTTGAAGATTCCATCCCCAGAGATGTTTTGATCAGGGTACATTTTTTTCTCTTCCAAAGATCAGATCCTGGCTAAAGCCCCTTTGATGAATAACTTTCCAGCTCCATACGAACATGTCCAAATATACCCAGATCTCTCCAAGCACACCCTGCAAGCTCGCAGGGAACTAAAAACTGTCACCAAAGCTCTATCTAACCATAAGATAATATACAGTACAGACCAAAAGTTTGGACACACCTTCTCATTCAAAGAGTTTTCTTTATTTTCATGACTATGAAAATTGTAGATTCACACTGAAGGCATCAAAACTATGAATTTACACATGTGGAATTATCTACATAACAAAAAAGTGTGAAGCAACTGAAAATACTGTATGTCATATTCTAGGTTCTTCAAAGTAGCCACCTTTTGCTTTGATTACTGCTTTGCACACTCTTGGCATTCTCTTGATGAGCTTCAAGAGGTAGTAACCTGAAATGGTCTTCCAACAGTCTTGAAGGAGTTCCCAGAGATGCTTAGCACTTGTTGGCCCTTTTGCCTTCACTCTGCGGTCCAGCTCACCCCAAACCATCTCGATTGTGTTCAGGTCCGGTGACTGTGGAGGCCAGGTCATCTGGCGCAGCACCCCATCACTCTCCTTCTTGGTCAAATAGCCCTTACACAGCCTGGAGGTGTGTTTGGGGTCATTGTCCTGTTGAAAAATAAATGATGGTCCAACTAAACGCAAACCGGATGGAATAGCATGCCTCTGCAAGATGCTGTGGTAGCCATGCTGGTTCAGTATGCCTTCAATTTTGAATAAATCCCCAACATTTATAAGGCAAGAAATCACACTTATTAAACCTGACAGGGCACACCTGTGAAGTGAAAACCATGCAGAAGATGACACCTGTGGATGACATGGAGGCATATCTCACAACTTTTGAAAGAGTAACTCTTAGCGAAGGATGGCCAAAAGAACAGTGGGCGGGACTGTTAACACCCCAAAAAGCCTACCTTGATCTGGAGTCAGATAAGGTCCAGGACTATGCGACCCTAAAGGCAGAGATATTCGCTCGCCTAGGGGTCACCATGGCAGTCCGGGCCCAACAGGTGCATCTACCGCACCAACTAACCACCTCGCTGGCAGATGTTCAACCTGGTCCACCTCACCAGGAAGTGGCTACAGCCAGAGACTTTGCCAAGTGCCCAGATTGGGGAGCACGTGGTCATGGACCGCTATCTATGTGCGGTCCCTGCTGCTTTGAGGAAGTGGGTCAGCCATGGGGACCCCAAAATCGCCAACCAACTCGTGGACCTTGTGGAGAGATACACTGCTGCTGAGGACTCATTGCACCCATCTGCTACCTACTCCAATGTATCTAGGGGTATAAGATCGCCCGGCGGACCCGGTAAGACTGTTCCAGGGTTCAGGGGCATGGGGAAATTGGATAAGACTGTTACGGTTAAAGGAACTGTGGATTCTAGACCTGGAGACTGGCCAAAGAAGCCAGGAAGGTCTTTGGGACCCTGGAAAGGACTGGGTATAGAGCACATAAAGTGCTTCCAATGGCATGCATTGGGCCATATTGCTGCCAATTGTCCCCTGAATAATGAACCCATGCAATGCGATTATAATTATGTAAATAGACGCCTTTCTCTTTTTGCACAGGTCGCATATACAGCATCATGTTCAAATCGCATGGAGAAGCAAATGTGTGTGATTTCTGTTGATGGAAAGCCAGTCACTGCACTGCTTGACTCTGGTAGTGTGATAATGTTGGTAAAAGGCAATTGTGTAAATCCTACAAGGTTACACTCTTGCACTGTCGGGGTCATTTGCATCCATGGGGACACTTGTGACTACCAGACAGTGGTGGTTGAGATTGACATTCCTTGGGTCAGTGTGACTCATTCATTGGGGGTAGTACCTTCACTGCTATATGACGCCCTAGTGGGCAGGGATTTTCCCCATTTTTGGAGGCTATGGGAAGGCACAGGGAGTCTGGAGGATAGAGCTCCCCCTGGTGCGGTAGCACAGGAACTCTCACCCAACCCTTTTTGTCAAATGGAAGGGGAGACTGGTGGCAGGACGGAGGAAGGAGAAGACCCTCTTCCTTTTCCTGTACTGGCTGGGGAGCCGGAGGAGCTGGAGGATAGCTCCCAGCTGGGGGTTAATGACCCAGAAAATATCTCTGACCCTGACTGTGAGAGTGAACAGAATGTAGTACCTGAGGTCTGAAGAGAGGACTTCTGTACAGAGCAACTACGGGATGTTAGTCTCCTTAGAACCAGATAAAACGAGAAGGTGATGGATGGGGAACATGTAATTAGGGGTTGTCTTTTCCCTACATGGCTCTTAAAAATAATTTGTTGTATCAGGTGGTAAAACGAGGGGAGGACAAGGTGGAACAGCTAGTGGTTCCAAAACCCTTTTGCAGGATGGTACTAAATCTAGCTCATGGACATGTAATGGGGAGACATCTGGGTATGGATAAAACCAGGGAGAGAATAACCCAGAGATTCGTCTGGGCCGGTTGCATGCAGATGTCAGAGAGTATTGTGAATCCTGCCCTAAGTGTCAACTCTCTGCGTACTCACCCCATTTTCATAGCCAACTTGTGCCAATGCCCATAATTGAAGTGCCTTTTCGGCAAGGATCTCGTGGGACCCATAGTAAAGTCTGCATTGTGCAGGTTGTATAAAATCTCACCTCTCTGTACCTCGGTCTACCAACCCCAAATGGATGGACTTGTGGAGAGGTTTAATAAAATGCTCAAAAGCATGTTGAAAAAAGTAGTGGAAAAAGATGGGAGGGATTGGGATATGTTGACATGCCTCATGTTTGCCATACAAGAGGTACCGCAGGCGTACAATATTTACCCAACAGGAATCTGGATATAAGGAACCCACAGAAACTTGTATGTGGATAGCACTTCCCTCAAGAGACACCAGGGACTGGTTGCTCTGTTTGACTAGTGGACTTAGCTGGTAATCAATAATAGGTGTCCGTCAACTATTTCTTGCTAAATCCCACACCAGTTCTTAGTATATAAAAAAAAGGGGGGTGTAGTTTAAACTTCCATCGATCAGGTACTAATAGGCCCTGTTTAGTGGTCCAACTTGTAATTCCCTGGAAATTAAAAACAGGAGAGAGGGAAAGGGTTACAGACCAAAGCTAAGAACCTAGGTGGGGGGAGAGAGGCGGGATACGTCATCATCTACCATGCACACTTTTGCATAACTTCAGTTCAGGCTTGAAATAGTTAACAGCTTTACTGTAGATTCAGCAACACAGTTCAACAGCACAGGGCACATGAACCAGAGTCCAGCCCTATCTAATGAAAGCTGCCCAGGTTCATACCTTCCAGTGAAACAAAGTCCATTCAGCAAAAGTCCAATGATGGTAGGTTCCTAACCCAGGGAGAATCCCAGCGGGGTGACCCAGAAGAAGACCATATGCTCCAGTAGAACAGCATGTGGCAGCAGTTCTTCCCCTATGAATCCCATATGGAAGAGAAAGAGAGCTCTGAGCCCTTCACTGGTATTTATGTGCCTTATAGTAGGGGCAGAAAGCCCGGGAAAAGAGTCTAGACACAGTTATCCCTCTCCCATCTCGGGCAGTCTGTAACTATCTGTATAACTACATAATGCAATTAATACAACAGCAGAAATACATTCAATGACACCCCACAAGCACCTGCTTACAGGCACATGAGTCTTCCAACAATGAACTAGTGATGAGCAAAACAGGG